>WSTX01008165.1:0-14223 GCA_019633405.1 Tulasnella sp. 408
ACGGATTCAATCCGTCGGATTGAGGCGTCTTCATACCTGGATCCGCATCCGAAATCCGAATCCGAAATCCGACGGATGCTTCGGATCATCCGATCCGATAGGAGCCCTACTTCTCTCTGTCATTCACGACCTCCTTCACATCACTTCATCCGTTTTAGGACTCTGTCTCTTCCAACTACTCAAACCCGATTTGAGTCGGTATTTTTCTATCGCTCGTAAGCTTACTTCGGATCCCTTATTCGGTCTCATCTCCACTTGATCAATTGAACGTTCCGACCCTCCGTTCCACCTTTTCTCCCCTCCTCCCTCCCCGTCCACTTACATATTCTGTTGTTACTCTTTCTCTCTGGCCCTTGTCCTTGTCTTATATCTTCCCACTCACTTGTTCTGGTAGAAGGCTTGAGCTGGTACCTTCCGGGATCGGCAAGGGATCTTTGAAATTTGAACTTGCCAGATCCCCTAGGCGCGCGCGCTCAGATTCAACCGCTGTGACCCATGACCAGGGCATTGAAAGAAGAAATTGCTCTTGTATGTACTACCGTGCGGTGTATTGAATTGAAGATATTTGGCTTCACCGCACCCATTTGGGCGCGGGACTAAGGGTCGCAACATGTATGAAAAATTCGCCTGTGCGTTTCGGGTTCTGATGCGGACGTGTTTTCATTGCCTTTAGCTATGAGCGAAATCATTCTAGGCTCGAGCCTACATGTGCGTGATTTCTGTAAGTGGCGCTTATGCTCGCTATCAGTAGAAGGGATCGGGATAACCAAATCTGTGTGTCGGCCCTACAGCCGCATGGGGAAAGGATCTCGCACAGTATCTCAGATCACTTCGGTTTCACTCTTATCTCTCCTTAAGTGCACGCTGGTAGGTAGGTAGGTGGAATAGAGTGATTGAAAGACAGAAGTCGAACGTGAACGATGCTTCGTCAGCCGGTAAAGTCCAACACGGGGCTAAGGGGTGGGAAATCATGCGACGAGACACTTAACAGACGTTCAACTCCATCGTAGCGGCGCAAGCGCCGGTCCCCGATTCTACAGGTAGCTCTGAATGCCAAAACATCTCATTTATATACGAGTCCGAATCCAAGAAGGTACAGCTGTCAAAGCTACATAACTTGGCGTTACATACGAGTCCCCGGATCGCAGCAACAGACGGGGCAGCCAGCATTCGGGAAAAGTTCAACAATATTGCTACGAAGTATTGAGTACTTTCCGTCGGTAAAGAACAGTGGCCGTAGATAGGACTTTCGTATCATGGGCGCATGTGTTTCCGTGAAACACCAACGGGTCAGCTGGGTTTGATGACTGATATGTAAGGCGAGTGAAATGCGCGGTTGAACGATAAATAGAGCGGACCATTTCCTCTACCCAGGTCAAGTCCCAAAAGCGATCTAGGAGCAAGCCACGGAAAGATTGTTGGCCAGCGCAAAACATGGCATTTTTTGTCGCCTCAAAGAGCCTCGGTAGTCTTCGCAGAAGTCCAAAACAATGTCACGTGAACGAGACGCGCATCCCAGAGCCTCGAGCATGATCCTATTGAGGCTAAGAAAGGAAGGGAAAACAAAGAGGGCCCGAAGATCCCCAGAAGGCATCTGCAAAGGAAGGAGAAGCGCCAGAGCCGGAGATTCGGGATTGAGATCGAGCTCCGTGATTTTGGCGTCGAGGCGCGCACGAGAGCAACAGCAACGGGAACGGGGAGGTTATAATTCATCGCTGCCCCGTAATCCTCACAACAGCGCTCCAAGAAATCTTTAGCGAGGATCTGCGGCCAAGCAGCGTCATAAGTTGAATCGGATTGGACAGTGGAAGCCAACGCGGCAGCAGCGGCGGCTCTACGTGACTCTTTCTTTGAAGCACGATCGGCATCGAGATGAGCGTTCCGAGCATCGGTACTATCAGTCTCGCGACGGGCGCGCTTCGCGTCTTTGTATTTCAAGCGGTTGTGCTCCTTCTTATGCTGTTCGTCGAGAGCTGCAGCGGTATCATCGACCAAAAGCGCGGCAAGCAAGCTTCCGAAGTCAACACGTAGGCGGTTCTCGGCGTCGGACGACAGGGAGCCGCCACCAAAAAGGGCTTCAGCCCGTAAACAAGAAGAGAAATAGTCGACAACAGCAGCAGAAACGGTGTCTTTATCGCGCTTATCCACGCGGAGTCCAACAGTGACCCTCCAAGAATCTCCTTTTTCTAAAGAGAACACGATGAGCACGGGCTGACAACTGTTCGCGAGATAACTTTAACAACACTCACGATGGTCTTCAGCCGTCGACGGCGACCAGGAGGAAAGTTGGAACTATCGAGGAAAAGGCGTGTGACAAGCCACGTGAGACCCCACGGATAGAAGATCACAAACGAGACATCCGCAGCCAAACACGAGGTTAAGGGGTGAGTGTGGTAGGCGGGAAGGCCGTGGAAGAGTTCGTTTTCTACGCGGCCCTCCCGGGCCTCCCCTGACCACGACCCCATCGATTCTGCCGAAAACCCCGTCAATTATCGCCTGCAAAGCGTCTTATCTTACATACTACAGTGGTCCGATACGAGAATATGTACTTTACACACTATTTCAGGTTAACTACTCAATCGGGAAACCTCCCCATACCTTGTGCGAGGGGCAGGTTCTAACAGGGAGAGGCCCGACTTAATGTGAAATGTCTAAAGTCATGCGCCGTGTCATATTGGTCACCAAGCAGGCCGTCTGTTGGGCGCGGGCTGCTCATCGTTCTCGCCGTCGCCCATGTCGTTAGGGTCCAGCTACAGGATGACGACAAAAAGCCGACGAAGACCACCGAATGCCAATCTTCACCACGATATCATAAATGAGATGAGATCCTATATCGGGCGGACGCCACTATGGCAATATAGCTGATAGGCATTGTATTCCACACCTTGCTTGTTCATGGGCAGTACCAGGTCGATTCGCAAGCCTCGGGGTTTGTGGTCTACCGTGAGTAGCTCAAAGATTTTAGGTATTTGCGGTCAATGTAGCTACTACATAGTACTTCATTGGGGCTATAGGGTGACTTGATCTCCCCGGGGGAACGTGGGGGTTGTGGGCCGCGTGCTCGTTGCGGAGACCCTGAAATAACAAAAACCCGACGGCGACGAGAACAATGAGCCGCCCGCACCCTCTGGACTACTATTTTGATACCTAATTTGGAGTTTAACCTTCCTTTAGATCTGACGAAAGATTTTGCTTGAGGTGTAGCCTCTTCCGGATGGAAACGGCCTCTCGAAGGGGGCGCCGTAAGGCTTTCGATTGAACACGTAACCTAGTGTGGTGTGGAGAGCACATATTCGGGTATTATATTACTGCATTAAGTAGAATATGACTCGTTGGAGGTGGTTCTTGACGTGGTTCGAGCACAAGTGATGAGGTCGTGGTCAGGGGAGTGCCGCGTAGAAAACGAGCTCTTCCACGGCCTTCCCGCCTACCGCAGTTGAGAAATCATGCGACGAAACACTAGACA
Source organism: Tulasnella sp. 408 (assembly GCA_019633405.1). Classification (NCBI taxonomy): domain Eukaryota; kingdom Fungi; phylum Basidiomycota; class Agaricomycetes; order Cantharellales; family Tulasnellaceae; genus Tulasnella; species Tulasnella sp. 408. Next base: position 3,467 of record WSTX01008165.1, read on the forward strand.
GACGTTCAACTCCAACAAAACCCTCCTCTAATACGTAGAATCGGGGAACAAAACCTTCCTCTACTACATAGAATCGGGGATATTGGGAGGGTATCGCTGGATTTCATGACTTGCTCTTCACTGATAGCCAGGGACAATCGATCAGATGGAGCTAATAGGACGAGCCAGGTAAATACTGGTTTGAGGGCTGCTAACATCTGGTTAGGATTCTTGAGTTCACGAATTCCGGCCAGGATTGCATTCGATCGAAAAAAGTAGGCTGGAATGGAGACGAGCGAAAAATCAGTAAGGGGCCCTTTCGAGTATTTTCCCGTTCCGGGCGCTAATGAGTAGGTTTGCCTGCCTACCATAGCCTACCATACGCTGATCAAGAAAGCACAGCACCAGACATTCCAGCATTCAGAAGAGTTGAGAACGGTCGTTTGAACAGACAATTGACTACTATATTTATTATCAAAGGTCATAAAAGCAGTACTCTGATCATGAAAAAGAGGTCAGCGGACGACCTGCAATATCACAAGCGACCTTACAGAACGAAAGGGGTGACACAATGCCGAAAATGAGGCCCAAACAAGAGCCTCATCAAGCAGTTTTACATCATGGAGGTCGAAAAAAAGGCAAGTATTATTGTCCCCATCTCACCTACTGTCACCGCCTCCGAATTCTCGCGTCTTCTTCAAACCTAAGGGCATTCATGAGACCTTTGTCTCTATCTGGTCTTGGAGAGAGCCATTGGGGTAGTAAGCCCCTTTCCTTCTTAATCGAACCGCGGCCCCTCTTTGTTCCACTCTCCCAATCCGAACCATGCATCCCAGTCAAGCGGTGAAATCCGCACTTCCTGGTTCAGGGGTCGAACTGGTCGACCGAGCTCTCAAAGATTGAGACCTTTTAATCGGAAACCCGGCGCTAGTCGTGGGCAAAGCCGGAACTCCGTTTACTCCTGGCGTAGCTGTCCGGGGCGGATTAAATGCGAGATGTGCTTTCAGAGACCTGATAGACGCTCTTTCTCCCTGCTCCTGGACCATCTTCTTCGGAGTCGCTGGTCGACGACGACGTGTCTCGGGGACCCGCGGGACCAGCGTTCTTTTTCAAGTATGTCGAAAGGATTGCTTCCAAATTCGGTGGATCGGTGTCCGAGTCGTCCATGCTCTCGTCTGCGTCAGCTCCCTCCGCGTTCATGTTGTCTTTCCAGAAGGCCGCAAGTGGATCGTCGTCTCTGGCGTTGAGACTGGGAGAAAGGAGCGGCGTGCCGAGAGGCTCCCGTTTCGCCTTCTTTCCTCGCCTGACGCTGCCTTTCCTCGACCCGGGTTCACCTCGGGCTTGGGACCCAGCTCGTGAAAGGAGGAGCTGAGCGACATACGACCGAGTCGGCTTTCACAGAGGTCACGGTTGCGGTAACAGGAGTCGGAGAAAAGTGCTGAGTAAGGAGCAGGTTGGGTGGACGTCGGCTGGCCAAAGTTTTGGCTCTGTTCCGTCCAGGTCTGGACGACCTTTGCGAAGCTGTTCGTGAGATTGGCTGACTGCTGCCGCCGGTGCTATTCAAGTCCTCGGTAGAAATCCCCGCGACGTGAGCGAACATGTAGGACAAGTTGTCCAGCCAATTTTCGCCCTTATGGTTTTGGCGTGTGTCCGGGAGAGTGGGGCGTCGAGTGGGTCGGATGGACGCTTTGGACGATTTCCTGCCTAAACGTCCCTTTGAGCCACCTACGTTAGGGGCGGAGGCAATGTGCCGAAGATTTGGCCGTTCTTGGTTAGGAGGGGCGAGGAGACTATGTGTAGGCTCATGTGGTTCGGCGTGTGAGGCTTGTCGAGCATACCTTTGCTGCTGCATGTGCAAGCGTTGGGTTGGCGAAGGCCGAATGGTTGATGAAGAAGAGGACGGTATAAGGGATTCGACTGGCGAAGAGGTCGATTGAACGCGTTTTAGTGATCGAGTGCTCGCAAACGGTAGCACGGCCGATGAAGACGCAGCTCGTCCTCCCAGCGATTTAGGCTGTTGACCGCTGGGCCTTCATCAATGCAGACTCCAAAGCATTAGTCAGAGGAGTGCGTGGAACCGGACTGCCGCGCGATTGCGAAGGGGCTCGAAGGTCACGAGGCGTTAATCGTTCGCCGCTTCCACGATGCTTGATACCCAGGGGAGGATGCTGTAGACGGGGCGAGGAACCGCCCGATTCCGGCTCCAGTTCATCATGTCTTGACAACGTGGTCGAAACCACCTGGCCACGATCGGCACCTCGGTCTGGACTTTTGGAAGGATGTGCGGCCCAAGTTTAAAGACGTTCTCGGTATCAGTCCCGACAGCAATGAGACAACCATGCCACCAACGGTATTAGGTCCGGCTTGGGTTGAGGGAACGGAGGGTTCTTCTTCGTTGAGATGCAAGCTCTTGGGGTGACCACCTTCCCTGGACATGACCCTTGCTGTTGGACTCCCCCCAGCGGCTCCGGCGGTTGAAGAAATGCGTTCACCCTCGGGAGTAAAAACGCGGGTTTCGCGATAGACATTAACACGAAGCAAGTCCTCAAGACTTTAGTACTGATAAGGCTTCCCCGAATTTGGGCTGGTGTTGGACCGTGATGGACGAAGCTGAGTGGTGGCGACCGAGAGGTTTGAGGGGTACCGGGATGGTGTGCGGATTAGGATCTTCGCAGGAATAAGTTGTGATGATGGAAATACACGATTTTCTGTGACAAAGGTGAATCGTACGTGCAGTATAGGGAGCTATGGTGAGGGTTGGTGGGCAAAACCGTCGGCTTGATCGCTGAAGCAAAAGTGTCTCGACGAATTCTCACGGGATGAATTCGTTGGGACTTGCTGAGCCGGTCACGAGAGTGGCGGGAGCTTCTTCTCATATTATTTAATGTTACTTGTGTTGTGCTTGTCAAAAGAGACTTGGTAAACAAAGCATGGTCATCTCTCTGCGCGAGATGCCCGTAACCGCGGCCCGGGTTCTGCACACCTTATCCTCCGAAGCCCGAACTCGCATCGAATTGCGTTCGGATGAGACAAGAATAAAAGTGCGAGAGTGGTCCCGATCCCATACGATCGACTACGTCACGAGTGTCCCTGATTTACAATATTAATGCAATGCAATACGATAAATTACCGGACCCTGAATGAAACTCGGTTGCCCAAACAGGATGCTCGTCGATCCCAGCGAGCTCGCGAATTCTCCACTTCAAAATGGCGGGTCCCGGTTGAAATCAACATGACGTCGTTTTGACTCTTTGTGAAATACTTCCTTGGGTGGAGGAAGGACAAGCCGTTCCCACCTCCGTCTTCACCCGTACATCGACAACAGGAGTTCTCACTTCTTTCCTCGTTCGACATCTTGTTCTCTCTTGATTCCTGCTCTCCGCTCGCTTGCCTTCTCTTGGAACTCGAAGCTCGCTATCTGCTCCTCCCGCACCATGTTTGGCAAATTCCTCTCCGCTCGTCGCCCGACAGATACGGCCACGACACCTTCCTCTCAATATTTTCAACCTCGACCAACACCCGCAAAGTCCTCGTCGTTCGCCCAGAAGCTACGCCGTCTTACACGCCCTTTCAGATATCCTCGCTCACAAGAAAAGGTGATTAGCATGCTTGTTATTGTCTGGGAATGATGCTAACACCATCGCCGCCAGAATGCTTCTCAAAGCTACGTCCAGCCTCAACATGGCTTCCAACCATCCGCTCGCCCTTCCCAGGTTCGTTGTACCGTGTTGACTTACTTATGCTCGCCTTCGACTAACTAGCGTGGTCCATCCAGGGGTTCTCCGCAACGACGCAAAGCAATCACACAAGCTTTGATCGGCGACCTCACGGTCCCTTTCCCAGCCTGCCTGCCGTCCCCACCACCCCGTCTTCCCTCCCGACCGAAGACCAAAGCCTCGCGACCTCTACGCCGCCGGCTGGCCCTCGCTCAAAGTTCTCGACCACCATCTCTCCTCTCGTAGCTCCACCGCACCCTGTCGACGCGACACCGACTGGCAGCGTCTCTCCATACGCTCCAACCTTCCAATCCTCTCCGGCCGAGAGCCTCGCTGACAACAAGAAGGTAGAGAAGCTCAAGGCCACCATCGAATGCCGCTCCCTTCGAAACGCCAACTATGCGCTAGCCGTCCAATGCGCGTTTCGCGACGACATCGTCCCCGGCATCGCCGCCTTCACCCAGCAACGCGACTCACTAAACGAGAAGGTCAAACGCACCGAGGAGCGCCTTGCCAAGAGGCTCAAAACACGGTCGGAGCTGAAGGCGCTGCGCGATGAAAAGAAAGAGCAACGACGAGAGATCGAGGAAGCGGTGCCCGCCGCCCAACGCGAGCAAGAACATAAGCAGGAGCGGTGTTATCAGCTGAAGAAGGAGATGATGCGATTTATACTCGAAGCCAAGAAGCGGAAGGTCCGGCCACCGCGAACGGGACTGTCCGATTCGGAGTCGGGCTCGGAGTCGAATCCGAACTCAGAGTCGGAAGAAGATTATGGAGTCCCCACTGCCGAGGCCGCGTCGCCTCGATCTCTCAAGAAGACGAAGACTGCGAGCACTTACTCGGACTCACTCGGCTCGCCCAACTGGTTTGGGCGAGGCTTGCTTTTCGGAGCTCCTCGCCAGCAGCCATCGACTCAAGGCTCGGATTCAACCGAATCCGAAATATTCGAAGAGACGATCAGGCGAAGACCCGGCGCACGCACGTCGCAACCACCTCAAGCTGCGCTCAGCAATTCGGGACCACAAACCCAGGACGGCGACGGCGATGGGTCCGACGAGTACGCCAACGACTTCGCGTAGCTCCGCCCTCGCCGTCGCAACTTATGAGCTTTAGCTCACACTACAAAACGAAAAAAAAAAAAAAAACAAAAAAAAACTGCTCGGGCGGCGGCCCTAAGCGCACCCTGTGGCACCGTCTTCTAGATTGGTGCTCTTCTCATTCCGTTCTTCCATTCGTTGCTGTATTTATTGTCTGTGCTCTCCACTCGAAGTTCCTTCTCCTTTTCTAGATTGATTCCGACTCTCTCTCACGTGGACTGTTCTCTGGTCTGTATATTTGCTCTCGCATGTCTTGCTTGCTCTCGCCTGTCTTGCTGAAATCCTGTTGTACGTTGCTACTTTATAATTGTATTTTGATTTTGGGGCAAAACGACCGAGTGTTGTAAACAAGCGCTGGAACGGAGCGAAGAAACGACACCGACCGGCCGCGCCTTCGACCATGACATGAAGACCTCGCGCCTTCAGTCGCTTTATTGCCCCAGGTACAACGCACATCGACTCCTACCCGTACGTTCAACCAGACGACAGCGAGGCCATCAATATTATCGATCCTTCCCAATGTTTCTCTGTCGCTGCTCATCTCCGGTCCATTTCGGACGCAATTAGTCCATGTTCACATCGTCCCCCAGCCGTTCTCAAATCAAAGCGCTAGATCTCGAAGTTTGTCCCATGGAAACATTTGCCGCCGAGCTGCCTAGACGCTGACACCACCACGCAACCCACTCCAGCATCCCAAAAGATTAGCAAAGAGTCGCTCTAATAGGCAACCGACTACTTTAGTATTATTATTAATGGAGGAAGTCGTGGGCCGCGCTCCAAAATAGGTTGTCGGGGACCATCGTGCCAAGCAACGACAGTCGCGTTCCCTCGCCGGACTGCAAGTTCATTATCTGAGCTCTTTCATCTCCGTATAATATAAGCCCCGGCTTTCGGGATGAAATCAAAGAAGAAGAGCGAAGCGAAACGATCATGGTTGGGACAAAATCGAACACTTCCACGCACAGCCTCTCGGTTTCCGCATGAACCCAGCGTGTGTTCGGCACCCGCTGCAGCGCAACATCCACCACCCACCCGATTCCTATCCTCCCTCTGCTTTCCAACTTTGTCGGTCAACGTCCTCTCTCAGTCAAGTTTCACATCCAATAGAGAAAGGTACGATGGCGTTGTCGAGCTCCACTGGCACGTAAACGCCGGGGGTTGTGGCTCAGTCCCGCTGACCGTATTCATATTACGTTGTAGAAGTCAACAAGTCGAGGATCATATCCTATACCCAAACTCAATCCACATCAATAACCCACCTTGATGGACGTCGGGTCGGATCTTCAACACTACCGGCTCCCTGTGTTTTCGGGGACGGCTGAGGAGCTCTCAGGAGTCCTGGATATTCCAGGTGGCCCTGTAATAGCCACCAGCTGTACAGAGATATATCGTGGCGTCTGGAAAAGTCCCGATGGCAAGCGGATCGACGTAGCTGTCAAGAAATTCAAGGATTTCCCCGCATGGGGCATCCACCGCGATCCGCAGAGCTTCCGAAGGAGACTGTATGAGGTCAGGGCATCCGAGCTACTGGATAATTCATCATCTCATATACTTCTTCGCAGCGTTTCAAGCGAGAAGTGACTGTTTGGAGCGGGATAATCCATCCGAACCTTCATCCTCTCCTCGGCTACCGTTTGCAACCGCGGCCACAACTCATAAGCCCCTGGTGCCGCGAGGGCAACTTGACCGACTATTTAAGGGGCAATCCTGGCCTCTCTCGGCTTGATAAACTTCGACTGGTGAGTTCACGTTGATCCACTCCTCTCTTCGGCCAATTCCATTCACCCGTTTCCCTAGATTTATCAAGCGGCCTCTGGGCTTGATCACCTCCATTCACTCACCCCTCCGATCTGCCATGCTGACATTAAGCCGGAGAACGTACTTATTAACGATCAGGGCGAAGCTGCAGTGTCCGATTTCGGCCTCAGTCGGGTTTTGCTGGATCTTGGCGAATCTAGCGGGCTTACGACGAGTGAAACTGCAAGAGGAACTCTGAGATACATGCCAGGCGAGCTTCTTACGGAAGGAAAGCAGAGGCCAGACCGCAAGACCGACGTTTACGCTTTTGGAGGGCTCATTCTAGCGGTGAGTGTGCGTGGGTGAGGGCAGGGAGGGCTTAAGGAGCTGAACGTCTGAGCTAGGTCATGAGCGGCAAACCGCCGTTCTGGGGTCTTCGGGAATTAGCAATTCTCCTTCGCATAGTTGAAAATCAGACACCTAAGTCAGAAGATCACCCAGACCTACCACCGGAAGATGAGCTTTGGAATCTTATACGTCGTTGCTGGGACGCGGACCCCGCCGCGCGACCGACGATGCGGAGGGTTCTGTGGGAGGTACGTTGTATAGTAGCTACGGGTTCTCATCGCGCAACGCACATACTGAAGTATCCATTTGGCGTTCTCCAGCTAGAAGGTCTTATTTTTCGTGAACAATCAGGCCAAGGGTTGACACACCATCTCCTGCCCACTGCCGGGGTGAGCGGGGGGGAATACTCATATATGAACCTCGATGTGAGTGCCGGTTTCCCATTTTTCCGTCGCAGCTCTCGCTTTATTAACACGATCGACCTAGACTCCAACTCCAACCGGCCAAGAAGGAATTGGGAAGCTTGCGAACTGGCGAATTGATCCCTCCTCGATCGAATTTCCCGAAGACACCTGCGAGCTCCACGGGGGGCATGCAACGGTTTCACGGGCACTTCTGGCTTCCACTTCTATTACGGGGGGCAGCTCGAGCGGGTTTGAAGATCCTGAAGGTGGAAAGAAGATGTCTGATAACAATAACTCTATGCAGGTCTGTGGTAAACACTGCCCCTCCCGTCTCCGATTACGAACCGTTGACCCTCTCGTCCACGCACAACCCGACAGACAATAGCAGTAAAGAAGCTGTATCTAAAAGGCAAAGATGACTGGGAACGACGACTGAGGGTAAGAATGAGTAATCCAGTCAAAGTTGGCTTTTTATGCAGCCCTCATTTCCTTTCAGTCGGCACTCAGGGAAGCGGGTTTACTGATTGAACTGTCTCACAAAAACGTCATCAAGCTCAAGGGGCTCGTTGAAGACCGATCCAGCCGTAAAATCTGGTTGATCTTTCCATGGGAAGAACATGGGAATTTGAAGGTATTTGTAGCATCGCGGGATTGGGAAATTCCTGAACGAGTGGCACTGGTAAGACCAAAATACTCTCCTTGCAGCCACCCCTAAGAGCCCGTAACCCAGATCTACGACGTGATGCAGGGAGTGGAATATCTCCATACCCGCGATCCTCCGATCTTTCACGGCGACCTCAAATCGGTGGGTTCGGATGTTTTAGTTTCCTACGCTTAGCACTCTAAGTCGTAAACTACGCAGGTAAACATATTGGTAACCTCAAAATGCCGCGCTGTGATCACAGATTTTGGTTCGGCTCGGCGAATTACCAAGAAGGATCCGGCTACGCAGACGACCCTCACCGAGAAACAGTCGCAGCAAGAATTCAAGTTTCAGGCAACGTTCTGTGCATCCACCAGTACCATGACCTTTACGGGAGACGAATATACCATTCGCTGGGCTGCACCTGAGTTGCTCATAAAAAATGAACCTTATCTTTGGAGTGATATATGGTCGTTGGGGTGGGTATGTTACGAGGTATGCCTTAACCTGACCATATTGTCAAACGGAGCGCATATCCACCGCTGAGATAGGTTATGACAGACTTAATCCCGTTTGAAAGCGTCCAAAACGATGTGGTTGTTATCAAACATGCCATGGATGGAAACCTCCCGTCCGTCTGCGACGACGCTCGCATGTCGTTGATCATCCGTCTTCGCTCTTTAATGATCAAGTGTTGGAGTTTCGATCCCACCAAACGACCAACGGCTAAGGAGTGTCGAAAGTCGGTGAAGCGGATGGTGAGTAATGAAGGATTGGCGCTCACGAACCAGATTGAAATATTGCCCCTTAGCCAAAGGTTATCCCTGACGCGAACTGGACCTCAGATTCAGGAGCATCCAGGGCTCGCTCTCCCGAGCTTCTTATGAAACTGGGGATGATGTATTACAAGCAGAGCGAATACACCAACGCCGCAAAATTCTTCGACGACGCCTTGGGCATCTATACAGACGCCGCTGATAGCGCGGGAAAATCCTCTGCTCTGCGGCGTCTTGCTGATATAAACCGCCTCCAGAACCAGTTTAGCGAGGCTATCACCCTCTACTCCGAAGTTATCTCAATCTCCGCCGACCTTGGTGACCAAGAGAGGCGAACCGATGCACTGTTGGGTCTCGCGGATGTGCACCACAAGCAATACAAGTACAGCAAAGCTATAGCGCTATACGACGAAGTCGTCCAAATCTCTATCTACACCCGTCGCAAACGGATGAAAGCCGACGCTCTACGGGGTCTGGCTGGGGTTCATTGCCATCAAGGAGACTACGGCCGGGCCACTACGCTATACGCCGAGGCCATCGAGATCTATACCGACATTGGTAACAGAAGCGGGACAGCCAGCACTCTGAAGGGTGTTGCTGAGGTGCATCGGCGTGGAAAGGAGTACAGTCAGGCTGAAACGCATTTTTCTGAAGCCCTCCAAATCTACACCGATCTCGGCATTAAAGCCGGAGAAGCCGAGGTTCTGTCACAGCTTGCCGATATTCAATACGTTCAGGATCACTACATCGATGCATTACGCCTTTACGAACAAGCAGCTAAGATATTCAAATCGATCGGAGATACTTCCGGGTTCGCAGCGGCTTCGCGAGGTGCTGCCCTTGCCCGTGGGCTACTCGCGCCAACGGGAGATGAATGATGTTTCACTGCAATATTCGGGATCAGATGTGCGGTATCTTTCCTCCAGCCCGTGTTATCTACAGGATTGAGTTGGGCTTGCTCAAATTGTCCACGTACAAGCCATCCGTCTAGGTAGCATCTTGTTTTTGTCAACCCCATCGATTACTTCTCGTTCTCCGGGATTTCCCATCAAATTCACCTACTTCCCCGGCTCCCTTTGGTGTTAGTGAACTCAAATCGTGCGTCGTGTTCAGACAGCTGTGTCTGCCTGAGGCCCTACTAGATCTGTAAGACTTTGAGAATAGTACTATCTCCCTCAAGTCGAAACGACCCCAGAAAATTACAGCTTGTTGGCGGATACGATTTTAGTAACTACAGCATTACCATCTTAACAGTTGCTAGACATCCGTAGCACAATCAGTCTATAGCTTACTGGAACCGTTTATCCCATTATAGTGTATTCCCTTTGTATCTACATACTATAAGTACACTAGTAGTAGCATACGATGTAAGAAAGAAGAATAACAGGTCCTCTATTCATCCCCTATCCTTTCGCCCTCGTCCCCTCTTATCGACATTCTTCCAACACAGCTGTTTTCACCAAACTTTACCACGGCTGATTTTCTGCTAATCTGTTCGCCGCCCACCAGATGAGCCCTATCGCACGCAATTTACCAGCTATCGATATGGGACTGCTTTGTAGCCGTTTATATCATATATGCACAGAGCATGCTGTGTTTATAATTCGTAACAGTGATCTTCTTCGGGAGTGTGGTCTCTCGGGCAATTGATTTTGTCGCCGGAGAGTATTTCCAGTGTATATCTAAGCCCACTTGAGATAGACTCGGCACACACCCTCCAATCGTTTTCATTAATTTACCTTGGGTCCCAAAACGCTGAAGAATGGCTCAGGACTGCGTGGTGGTGCTGCTGGGGGATTCTGTGTTTTCCATCCAAACAGGGATGAGGCGATTTCTCAGCTCAGAGATCCTACCACGCCAGATAGCCATTTAAGAGTCATCAAGTATCTTGTTTAGATGATTTTAGCATGTGTTATGCGATCCAGAAAGGCCAATACTGTACTATTTCGTTAATACCGGCGGTCCCTTGTCCCGACCCCGCAGCCGGACCGGTAAATTTTAAAAATGTCCCCCGGTCCCAGGGGTTCGCGCCGGTCGGGACAGGTGTCCCCGCCGGT
>WSTX01008166.1:0-14179 GCA_019633405.1 Tulasnella sp. 408
TATCGATGACGTCGCATTCGCCGTTTGGCCTGGGTCGTTTTGGCAGGAAGAGTTACTCGGAAGCTGGGCATGGTGCTGCACCGACCTCGAGTACGAATCGTTTCCTTTTCCCATTCTTTTCGTCGCCTGCGTCGGAGGAGGACGACCACTCGTCCTCCGTGCACACGACTACGGTGGATCATAGGTTCTTCCCGTTCCCAACGGCCGTGTCGGACGTCGGGCACGCGAGCGGCAGTCCCATTCGTGCAGGAGGAGCGGAGGAAGAGGAAGATCTTGGCGTTGGAGGAAGTGCGAGAAAGCGCGACTCGTTTTTGCTGCGGAGCAAGAGCGCGAGGCTGCCGCAGCGGGTGTCGATGATCGGCTCCGACAGCGGGCTCGGGTACGCCAGTCCCGGAAGTCCAAGCGGGTCTCCTCTCGCCAGTCGGAGAAAGTCGAAGAAGGCGATTATTGAAGGAGTGGAAGGAGCAGCAAGACCTACGACGGCGCCGGAAAACGTGGTGAGGAGGAAAGCCTCAGCGGGTACGGTGTTGAAGGATCGTTTGCGCTCGTCGTTCGGGTTGAAGAAGGTTTTGGGAGGGGATGGAGACGCTGCTGCTGCAGGAGGAGGGGGAGGATTCTTTGGGAAGGGCAAGGAGAAGGAGAAGCAGCCGGCACCACGACCCGAGACCCCCGTGCAGGAGGTCTTCCTCAACGAGGACTTAGGGGACGCCACGCCCACGTCAAAAGCGACTCGGAGGAAGAGCGTCCTCGTGAAGAAACGTCCCGCCACAGCCGCCGCAACGGTTCCAAACGGACTCGAAAGGGGCAACCCGAAATCCCGCTCGACGAGCTCGTTGGGTAAACTCCTCAAGGGATCCGAGACTCCCAGACCGTCGATGAGCGAGGGCAAGCCGGAGAACATTCCTTTGCCTAGTTCGCCTGGGAGCGGTACGCTGGAATCCTCTCCATCGTTGCCACGGAGAGGATCGACATCGAGTCCCGTCAGCGCGTCAACCTCCTTGAATCGCAGGCTCACCGGCAGGTTCTCCAAGCGGCGGCCCGGTGGAAGCTTGGGCAGCGCGATGGAGTTGGGCGTGGGTCCGTACTCCGATCTGGGACATGGCAGTAGCCAAGGGCATAGCAGGGTAGCGAGCGAAGCTGGAGGAAGTCGTCGCGGGAGCGCGAGCGGTGGAGGAAGCGGGTTCATGGCGGGTTTCTTCTCGAGTTTGAGCATGACGTCCATCACCTCGTCGACGCCCTCCAGCCGCATGCCGCCGTCCACGCCGAAAGGCGGCAAGCTGACGAAACCCAACCCCTCGGCGGTGAATCAGCCTACGACCTGGTCGCCCTCGTACGGTTTGGGACGGGGACACTCGACTTCCAGCTCGACGTTTTTCCGAGGTGAAGGTGCTCCACCTTCCTCGATAATGAACGTCACAGCTCCCGCGACGCCCGAATCGCCTTACGTCGGACTTCTGGAATCGCCCGTCGTTTCGACCGTACCCTTACGCTCGACCTCGCCATCCCCACTTTCGACGACCGCTCCGAGACGATCATCTTCAAGCTTGCTGTTCTCGACTCCCAAGGCACTGAGGAGGATATCGGAAGTTCCTACGATGGATGGGTCTCCGGGAGGTGGAGAGGAAGGAACGCCGACCGGATGGGTTAAAGTCAAGCAGCGAAGGAGCATGTCGTTCATCCCCGCTGAAGATGAGATCCCACCTGTCCCGCCGATCCCGGCTGCTCTGGCGTCTCAAGTTCTGATTCCCGCGCCGCCCCCTGTGATACCCGGTCGAAGGCCGTTACCACCCCCGCCGCCAATGCTCTTGAATCCTGATACCGGTAAGATTAAACTTTGTGTTTTCGAGCGAAGAAATCCGAGGCTAATCTTCCTTTCGTAACAGTCCATAAGAAAGCACCCCTCGTCCAATTAGCTTACACCGGGAAACAGGGATACTACGCTCATGAAGAAGCGCGGCTCCAACTTCAACGCGAGATCGCCGAGGAGGAGCAGGAGAATACCGCATCGACTACGGCTCATGGTGACGACGCGGAGCCCAAGAATCCCGACGTATCGGTCGATTACCCGCTCACCCCGAGGCTGAAGGAGAATATCCTCCGGGCTCACCTGTACACATCCCCTTCTTCACCGACCGCCAAGTTATCGAACGCCCGGATGGGCTCGATGTACGCCTTCCCCCGCACTGAATCCGCCATCGACGAGGATCTCGTCCTCTTCGGACCCAAGCGACCTGGCCTCCCGCATCGCCAAAGCAGCGCTTCTGCCAAGAGGTGGACTCTGGCCGTCAACCAGATCCCAGACGACTCGGAGTTCCTGAAGGAGATCGACGATTTGCGGAGGAGCCGGCAAGAGATCGCCACCGCTTCTCGACGCGCGTCGTTTAGAAAGACCGTCGAAGGCGACGTTGCTGAAGATGATTCTTGTTCCGATGGAGACCTGGAAGAGGGTTCAGACGAGGAAGGTGTTTGGATGAAGGCCCGAAGAGCGATGCTCACTGTGAGAGAGATGATGAGGACGGAGACCAGCTATCGCAACCACTTGATTAGGCTTTGGGAAGCGGACGTAAGTTTGCGGGATGGTTAGGTTCTGGGCAGCTTAACTGACTTTGCAATTTTCTATCCTGTAGTCCGCAAACCCTAGTCCCTCCACACCTCCTACCTTCCTGGCCCATCTTCCTTCCCTGATCTCAGCCTCCACTCTTCTCTCTAGCCGACTCGAAGAAGATCCCTCTGCATGGGGTGTCAGCGCCGCCTTCCTTGGAGCCGAAGACGCACTGGAAAAGGCCTTCACCGCTTGGTGCAGCGTCGTCGGACAAGTCATGCTCGAACTGGCTGGCAACACCCCTCCGATCAGTACCAGCGCATCGCGGACCTCTTTGTACAACCGCAAGTCCAGTATTGGCGCGAAGGACCTCTTGGACAAGGAGAAACCCGCTCCCAAACGTACCGATACGATCGCTAGCAGCATCAGCGGCGGAAGCGGCAGTGTTATCATGAGCGGCAAGACGAGCAAGAAGTCCAAGTCTGCAAGGTCGTCTTCTGGAGCGAACAGCTTGACTCCGCTGTCAGCAGGAAGCAAGCCGCTGAGCGTTCAGGACGTCGCCATTATGCCTTCTCAACGGGTCCCTCGCTATGTTCTGCTTTTCAAAGGTATGGTATATTCAACAATTCGTCGAACCATAGGAGACTGACTTATCCCGTATGCAGATCTTCTCGAACAAACTCCTGTCACTTCTCCATCTCGGGCACTCGTCGAACGAGCTCTCCAAGGCGCTATGAGGATCGCCAAAAACTGCGACGATGCACAACAGCATGATGCGTTAGCCATCCCATCACCATAAAACACAATCCTTACACACGCAAGTATCGGCCACATTATGCTTTGCTGAGTGGTATTTATTTCCTTTATTTCTTCTTTCTTCTCTCTCTTCTTTTTCGGGCCTCTCGCGGCGTCTCCTATCCCTCCCCCCCAACTACGGACATTCTTTTCCCCCGTTCCCCCTCTTCACATTGCTCTCATTATGTTCCGTTTATTGTCACACCGACCCGCTGCGGTTGTCTTTCTTTCCCTGTGTTCATGTGTCCATACTTGTCATATCTTCTTCTGTCTGGTTCGGCGCTAATACCCCACTTTCTTACCCCTCCCATTCTGCCATAAGCATCCGCGCTCTCGGACTTTCCTTTTTCTTCTTGGTCTGCTGCTTTTATCTCTATCACTGTAGCATTATACTCAAGTTGCATCACTCTTCTGTTATCTCATCTCCTTCCTAGTAAATAAATTGTCTGGGGCCGTTCGTGCTTCCATACCGCGAGACCTATGTCGTGTCAGGTGGTCAGCACTCGCCTATCGCCGTTCGTACAGCGAACCACACGGCCGTCATGGAGCCAAGGACTAGAAACAGATATCAACGGAACCCAAGCAGCGGCAGCATGACACCTAGCGAGGTGAATCTGTTATCGCCGACGGTAACGGCCAAGAGACGATTGAAGACCGAGTCGCGCGATCCACGACACATCCCTCTCCTTATATCCGTCTCCGGCCCATATGAAGAAAATGAGATCATTTATTTCAGAGCTTTGTGTGTCTCGGCCCTATCATTTCCCGACCGCTCATTGGACGCCATCTAAGATGTTCAGTGACAATGACCCAGGTCTTTTCATTGGGCCACAATTCGGCAAAACAGCGGGCTGATCGATGAGCAACCCGCTTCGCCGCCACCACCTCGCCCCGATTAAGAATGGCAGATTTCTGTAAGTGCCGCAAGTGCGGATTACGTATCTCTAGCCGACCTATTTCTAGATCCAGAACCTGTATTGTTCAAAGGAACAAATCCCGAAGAATGCGAGGTCCTGGTGGCTACGATCCGACGGCAGGCGCTTGAACGCGGCAAACAGAATGATAACGAGTGGATTGCTCTCTTTGCATCAACCTACCTCATCGGCGACGCATTGTACTGGTACGAGGACCTCGAAGAATCTATACAGAGGGACTGGAGTCGATTGCGCCCCGCTCTGCTGACTCGGTTCGGTCGAAGAGGTTCATCCACAACCGCGACATCAGGGTGAGCAAATAAATGGGCTATTTAAACCTTCAGTAAAAATTTCGCTTGGATATCCACTGAAGTGCACTGGCAATCTCCGCCTCTAGTCTGTCGACCACCATCCCCACACCCGCCGCAGCGCCAGTAAGTTCCACTCGCCATGTTGTTTCGATCCATTTACAACCTTAATGTGTCACAAAAGGCCACAATATCTCATAGCCTGATCAGAAATGGGTACGTGACAGTTCTCAATCTCTATAGGAGTCTCAATGGCTACTTAGCCGGAGCTATTACCAGGAGCACCACTGGGTCTACAAATCCCCCAGCCAGCAAGCAAGGTGGTCAGAGTCCAAAGACGCCATCTATGAGCGCAGCTATTGGAAGCGTAGGAATCACCGGAGTGGGCGATCCTGCCTCGAGCGGACAAGGATTGACCAGTGGAGTAGCACCTACTGGATACGTCTGTCGAGCAAGAACACTCGACGCATGTGAGTAGCCCACACCACACTCTTTTCCGTAGATCGCTTACATGATTCATACCCAGATACTGCATCTCCTGATGACCCCAACGAGATTTCGTTCTCGAAAGGCGAGACTTTGGAAATTGTCGATGACTCTCTCAAGTGGTGGCGGGCTAGGAAAAAAGATGGAACGACTGGAAGTGAGCGTCGGACAATCACTCTGCCGCCCAATCGCGCTGACCGCTTATCTCAATCATTTCTCAGTTGCTCCGTCAAGTACGTACATTCCCCTTTCATGCTGGCTCTGATACTGACGAATGTATTATTGTATAGACTATCTGCAAAAAATCTAAACAGCGCACCTTGTGCAACCCGTCAGACCCAAACCTCAACTGTTCAAAGCTGCAGATTTCTTTTCCTTTTGCACCGATACTCGATCTTAACTTCATTCGCGAACTTAACAAACACACACGAAAACGGGTCGTCACAACTGCCCTTGTTTCCATTGGATCGCGTCTTGTTTTTTGCTTTCTCCTTGTACATCTAACCTCGTCTCGGGCTCCGCTCGCTTTCTTTTTTCTCTTTACTTCCGCCATGGTATTTGCTACCCTGCTGTATCATCATTTGATCAATCGTTATAGGCAGAGACGGAGTAAGGACTGGAAAAAGATGTCAACGGAACTCAAGTAGCGGGAGCATGACACCTAGTGAGTTGGACCCGGTATCGCCGGCTGTAAACGCCAAGAGACAATCGGAATTCCGAGGGTTCGCACACCCCTCACCTTCTTTCCGTCTCCGGCCCATATGAAGACAATAAGATCATTTATTTCAGAGGTTTGTGGGTCTCGGCCTTGCCATTTCCCGACCGCTCATTGAGGCGTCATCTGAGATGTTCAGTGAATAAAGACCCAGGTCTCGTCATCAGGCCACAATTCGCCAAAACAGCGTGGGCTGATCGATAGAGCACCCCGCGCACGCGCCTATCGCCGCCACCACCTCACCCCGATTAAGAATGGCCGATTCATGTAAGTGTCTCGAGTGCGGATCATGGATTCCAGCCGACCTATTTCCAAATCCAGAGCCTACATTGTTCAAAGGAACAAACCCCGAAGATTGTGAGGTCCTTGTGGCTACGATCCGACGGCACGCGCTCGAACGCGGCAAACAGCATGATAACGAGTGGATTGCTCTCTTTGCATCAAGTTACCTCATCGGAGACGCATTGTACTGGTACCAGGACCTCGATCAATCTATCCAGAATGACTGGAGTCGATTGCGCCCCGCTCTGCTGGCTCGGTTCGGTCGAAGAGGTCTGCCCACACCTGTGACATCAAGGTGAGCAAGTAAATGGCTTATTAACACGGTCAATTAAAATATTGCTTGAACATTCTCTGAAATGCACCGGCAATCTCTGTCTCTAGTCTGTCCCCCACCATCCCTACACCCGCTGCAGCGCCAGTAAGTCCCACTCGCCATATTTCCTTCAATCAATTGCCAAGCTGAAAGTGTATCATAAAGGCCACAATCTCTCATAGCCTGGTTAGAAAGGGACGTGTGAAAGCCCTCAATCCCAACGGGAGTCTCAATGGCTACTTAGCAACTAGGCTCGAGGAAGACTGGCTCTATGGACACCTGAACACGAACCCCGACTCGGCCTTATCCCTTTCATTTACTGTCCCACAAGTTGGCGGATTTTTTGACCTCCAGATTATTGTGAGCCTTCAACCCCTCTCTTGCGAGCTTCGACCCAATCTTTATGGTTTCCCCCACTTTAATCAGGATACTTTCCGACTTTCGCGAGTTACCGATACTCTTGCAATTGCGTGGGACTACTATCAAGATGACCAATGGATCAGTGACCCCAATGCGTAAGATGTTGTGCCTAACTAAAAGCTGCCGATAATTAACGCCTGAGACCCAGAACTGCATGGTTCTGCTCTTTCTCAAGCACCAAGTCAAATAAAGCCAAAAAAAGGTGTTTGGAAGCTCTCAGACGATGGGGAAATTAGTATTGAGTATCCTAAACCAGATGGTAGTAAGTGCTCTCACCAACTGCAAAAGCCTTATCCCACAACGACTCCAGGTACCGAGAAACTTCAACCGTTTGCGACTAATCCGGGACCTTGGCTGTACTGGCTGAGGCCCTCCGCAACTGATACGTGGGGCTTTGATCCTGTTGAGAGTGTTAGGCACCCCCATGATTCAGATCTGCGTAGATGCTTAACGACCAAAACCCAGAAAATTATGTTCGAGGACGCAATATAGTTTCTTGGATGCATTTCTTCGGAGTCTAGTTGCTTGATGTCAGCTCTAGATTTCAGCTGTAAAATCAGCAGTGAGATCAGGGCGATTCACGCAGTGTCATTGTACTTGTTCGTCATCAAGTAATCCCCCGCGGGAATTATTTCTCACCAAACTTAATCATATAATCCTTCAGGTTAATTCGCTTCTTTGTCACCATAGACCTGCACATTGTCGGACGAGAGGCGCACGACCCTGGCTTGAACGATATCGGTGTTCATGTTTGGTCTGGTACCGCTGGAGCGCCAATTTTCCAGGCATGTACGCTGAAGCAAGATGGTGTGAGCACTGAGGGCGGTCTTCGAGTAAACATCAGACAGCGAATCACCATCCGGGGGCGGATCGGCCTGGTCATACGACTGAGTTTTCAGAACGAGTAGGGGACTGAAATCCATTGGGCAGGCGAACCTTTTCATCCCATTCTTCGGGGTGATAATAATAGCGATTAAAAGGGGTGGGAAGGATACTCCGCCGTACTTTTATTCTATAACCGAGAAGCGTGCACGTGGTGCACCCCGCTGGCTTGCGTCCAGCTGAACAGGCATTCTTGAGCTTCGAAATGAATCTCTCCTCTACTGGCATGACCCCCAATTTCCAAACAAACAAAGAAACTTGTACCGCTTTAGTCATACAAATCCTTGCCGTGGGTATGCCCCTTTGTGATTATGAGGGTCCCTTTTCCATTGAGTGTTCCAAATAGAAGCTACTGTTCCGGCATCAGATAGATATGAGACCCTAGACGAGTTTGGCGCAATTTTTCAAACATGTTTGAACGGAGATCGAGGGCTCGATACCAGCTGACTGAAAGCGAGATTAATGAGGCAGATTGAAGCATTACCCATGGATGAGACCCATGCGTCAAAGCGGTACGCGGAACAAGTGGACAAAGGAGCTCTCTCCCGCGAAGCTCTGCTGAGTACAACACACAAGTCAAATTACGTGGACGTCCTTTTTAATGAGACAACGATGTACTGTAGTGTTTCGTTAATACCGGATGTCCCTTGTCCCGACCCCCTCTCCGGTCCGCTCAAATTTTACGTTGTCCCGTGTCCCAAGGGGTCACGCCGCCTTAGGACAGGTGTCCCCGCCGGTAGGTGTGACCTGAAGCAAGCCCTGCCGGTCGTGAAACACATTCTGTACTTGTCATAATTAATTTGTGAGCCCTTAAATGACACAGGAAGGCCCAAAAGTGAAGCCATCTCTCTGCTTCATACTTTTGTCGTGCTCAACATACTCTCCTCCCGCTGTAATTCTTGACACCGTCCGCTCCGGTCGAAACTTGTCCCGTGTCCCAGCAATTCAAACCGTCCCTCCGGTTCGGTTACGCTGGTCAGAAAATTGTCCCTTGTCCCCTGTGCGCCGGTATTAACGAAACACTACAGTATATTTCTCCAATCCGGTGGGTACTAAAATCCGAACACCTACTTCGGGGGACGGTTCAAACTACTTTTGGGCTAAATCCCTCAACTTTGATTAAATCCCTCAGCGATGATCAATCTTCTGGTTACTATTCGGAGCTCCATGACCAATGAGAGGCTCGGAGGTGGAAGAGCAACCCACTGAACTGCGGAGGCGGGTGACCGAAGGCACTGGCACCTCTTTTTTTTCCTGACCGTTTGTGTGGTATAAAAGGAGACATCACCCTCAACCGATAGTGATCACCAGAGGTCCTCTCATCCTTCAACGATTGTCTACGGACCAGCCTTGACTTGAACCGTTCTCCTTTGCTCTCTAACGGCCAGATATTTGACCCCCGACCATTTCACCTCTACTCGACATACTCTCATGGCAGATGATCCGGAATCTCAGTCAACGGAAGTGCAAATCAAGAATAAGGCTGTAAATTTCTGAATTCACTAATTGCGGAATTCTTTGCTGATAAATTCCCTTGAAGCGAGAGATCCTCGACCGAATGCACCGTCACCGAATCGATCCCACCAGAGTCAGAATAACAAACGCCACATCATGAACGAAGGGAGGCCAAGGGGTCGTGGTCCTTGGAAGTCTCCCACCCAGCCGTATTCGGGTGCCCCTGTGCCACGAAACCTTTGCTGAGCGCGTGTTTTTCAAGGAATCACTCCGTGAAGAATACCAAAAAATGACCCTTAAAGAGTTCAAAATATTCATCTATGAAGTGTTCAGGGGACTATTGGGATAATTCTATCCAGCAACCCCCCCTTGGCCAGCAACCCACAGCACCCCCCTCGGAAATGACCTCAGCCGAGCAACCCCAAGGGCGTCAGGGTCCACCACTTCGAGGTCGTCACATCACATGATGTGACCCCGCCATCATTGTCAGGGACGATGGCAATGCCGACCCACGCATCATCGTCATTGAGGACGGCGGCGAGGCATGACCCGAACATTCAACTCACTCACACTATCAGGCTAATTAACTTAGCTATGTATATTTATAGAGTTTTCAAAGTACCTAATATAATGTTCATGTATTAAAGAGCCGTGCAGGTTGGAGAACGTCTCGCTGACCAAGCAGCGGCGGCGGCGGCGGGCAAAAAATAATAAGTCTACTACACAGGTAAATTTCAATCAAATGAGCTATGTGGGGCATCAAAGATATCTACTTGGGATGAACATTCACGTTGTCCCCTCGCCACTGCTCCCGACGACGACGACGCGTGGGTCGGCATTGCCATCGTCCCTGATAACGATGGCGGGGTCACATGTGATGTGGCGACCTCGAAGTGGTGGACCCTGACGCCCTTGGGGTTGCTCGGCTGAGGTCATTTCCGAGGGGGGTGCTGTGGGTTGCTGGCCAAGGGGGGGTTGCTGTATAGAATTATCCGGACTATTGTGTGAGCAGAAAGTGGCAATAAAGAAGCTTGACTGGCCAGGGGATGACATAGAACAATCGGCTAGATGTTTAAAGGTAAATGTGGCCTCGTCCTCCTTTTCTCTGGGGATCTAAATGCGTTCTGTCAGTCTTTCGTCAACGAGCTCAGCCTGCTGGCATCACTTTCTCATCCAAACGTCATTGAATTCCTCGGTTTTGTGGAAGACATGGAAAGGGCCGCGCTTGGATTTTCACACCCTGGCAAGGGAATGGAAACGTTAGAGAGTTTTTGAAATCCGGGGAGTGGGAGATTCCCGAGCGGATTTCGCTGGCGCGTGTCGTCAATAGTGTTCTTGGGTACTGTATTTGACCATTTTTGTACCCACAGATCAAGGATACAACAGAGGGGCTGGAGTACTTGCACACCCTTGATCCTCCGATTTGCCATGGAGATCTCAAATCTGTGAGTCTATAACGGCCTGTTGAGGAGCCCCAAGGCTGATTCTGCTGTGATTTAGCTTAACATACTCCTCAGCTCTTTCTACCGAGCGGCCATCACCGACTTTGGTTCGGCTCGTATTAGGCCGAAAATAGCGTCGAAGAGCCAATCGCAGACACCCAGCCAATCGGCGGTTAATGATGGCGCAGCTGTACGCTCAATATCGCCACAGGTCAAGTTGAATCCTTCCACCTTGGATCTCACATTGACGGGGCCTAAATTTTCTCTCCGATGGACGGCTCCTGAGGTGCTTCGCGAAGAGATGCAAGACCTACCGAGTGACATGTGGGCTCTTGGATGGATATGCTGGGAAGTGAGCACACAGTGGGCTGGTTACTCCTAGCATCTCGTTGCCTAAAGCGCTGCCTCACATCAGATCGTAACCGGAAGACTTCCTTTCGACGAACTGGAAAGGGATACAGCCATCATCATCCACACTATCGATGGAAGGTTGCCAGCGATTCGAGAAGACACGCAATTGTCTCATGCCCTTACACTCTGCAGTCTGATGTCGGACTGCTGGCTCTCAAATCCTTCCCAAAGGATTGACGCATTTGCTTTCTCCCAAATTGCTGGCATGTTGGTGAGTACTTTAATGAAGAAGGATGTCAACAATTCTGACATGTCCCCCGGCAAGCCTTCCACCCCTCCCTCGCCCAATAACCCTCAAGGTCTGAAAGAAAGATCAGCGGGGCTTCACATCCAGCTTGGGCAATGGTCTGCGCGTCAGGACGACATGGCAAAGGCGGAGTTCCACTACTAGTCAGCTGTTGAAGTTGCCACGCGGACAAATAACGAAGCCGCGACGGCAGGCGCTTTGAATGAACTTGGGAGGTTATATCGTATCAGTTCGGACCTACAGAAAGCCGAAGTTATGCACAAGCAAGCGGAGGAGATCAACTCTCGCATTGGCCACAACAAGGGTGCCGTAACCTCATTACATGGTCTGGGGTGCGTCTATCAGTCTCAGTCAAGGCATTATGAGGCGGAGAAGGCTTTCAAGGAAGCGTTCGAGATTAGCTCCCGCATCGTCCATGACCTAGGTACCGCAAATGCTTTAGATGGTCTGGGGAATACCTATCGCGCTCAGTCGTAGTATAGTGAAGCGGAGAAGGCTTTTATTACCGCCAAAGAGATCAATTCTCGCATTGGTCACGAATTGGGTGCCGCAAGTGCGTTGGTCTCTTTGGGGCATACCTATCGCGTCCAGGCGAGGGACCAAGAGGCGGAAAAGAATTTCCAGGCCGCTCACGAGATCTACTCCCGTATTGGCAATGATCTTGGTATTGCAAACACTTTGGACGGTTTGGGTAAAATATATTGTGCGCAGGACAGGTTAGAAGAGGCGGAGAAGGCTCTCGCCGCAGCTCACGAGATACACTCTCGTATCGGCAACAATATGGGTACTGCAAATGCGTTGGCTGCTCTGGGTTATACCTATCGCAAGCAGTCGAGGGATCAAGAGGCAGAAAATGCCTTCAATACCGCTTACGAGATTCAATCTCGTATCGGCAATGGCCTGGGCACCGCAGAGGCATTGTCAGGCCTGGGGTTGACCTTCCGCTCCCAGTCGCGGTACCAAGAGGCGGAGAAGGCTTACAAAAGTTCTCAAGAGATTCCCTCTCGCATAAGCGATGATACGGGCGCCGCGGAAGCTCTAAAAGAGCTCGGGAACCTCCATCTAGAGCAGTCCAGAAACCAGGAGGCGGAGAAAGCTTTTCACGCGGCTCATGAAATTTACTCTCGCATCGGCTTCCATTCGCATACGGCAGCTGCGTTATATGGACTCGGAGAGGCTTATTTTGCCCAATCAAGATGCCAACAGGCGGAGAAGGCATACAATGACGCCTGGACCATTCTCTCTTCCCAGCCTTAGCTATCCCATCACCATAAAACACAATCCTTGCATACGCAGGTATCGGGCACAGTATGCTTTGCTGAGTGGTATTTATTTAATCGATTACTTCTTTCTTCTTTCTCTTCTTTTTTCAGGCCTCTCGCGGCGTCTTCTATCCCTCCTCCCAACTCTGGACATTTTTTTCTTCCGTCCCCCCTCGTCACATAGCTCTCGTTATGCTTTGTTTACTGTCACACCGGCATGCTGCGGTCGTCTTTATTTCGCTGTGTTCATGTGTCCATACTTGTCATTTCTTTTTCTGTCTGGCTCGGCCGACTAGTCGGGGAGATGACGTCGCTTGCCTTGTGTGCCTGAAAACAGCTTGGCGAAGTCCGAAAATGGTCCCCGAGATATCGGAATCCCAATCGCCGGTAACGGTCAAGCGACGAATATTGGAATACAGAGAGTTCGCGTTCCACAACACATCCCTCCCCTTCTTTCCGCCGGTCTGAAGACAATAATGAGATCATTTGTTTCAGAGATTTGTACATCTCGGCTCTGCCATTTCCCGACCGCTCATTGGACGGAGTCATCTGAAATGGTCAGTGAGCAAAGACCCAGGTCTCGTCATTAGGTCATAATTCGCCAGAGCAGCGTGGGCTGATCGATGGAGCACCCGCGCACGCACCAATCACCGCCATCACCTCGCCCCGATTAAGAATGGCAGATTTCTGTAAGTGCCTCGAGTGAGGATCACGGATTTCCAGCCGACCTTTTGCAGATCCAGAGCCTACATTGTTCAAAGGAACAAATCCCGAAGAATGCGAGGTCCTTGTGGCTGCGATCCGACGACACGCGCTCGAACGCGGCAAACAGCATGATAACGAGTGGATTGCTCTCTTTGCATCAACCTACCTCATCGGACACGCATTGCACTGGTACGAGGACCTCGATCAATCGATTCAGAATGACTGGAGTCGATTGCGCCCCACTCTGCTGGCTCGGTTCGGTCGAAGAGGTGCGCCCACCACTGTGACATCCGGGTGGGTACGGAAATGGGCTATTCAAACCGCCACTCAAAGTCTCGCTTGAATATTCTCTGAAGTGCACTGGCAATCTCCGCCTCTAGTCTGTCAGCCACCATTCCTACACCCGCCGCAGCGCCAATAAGACTTGGTGGTGGGTTGGGAGAATGGAAGAAGGCCGTTGGGTGTTTGACCAGAGCTTGTCCGCGTTTACGAGTCGACGAGTTAACCTCAGCTCTCAGCACATGACTTTTTCGTTCGAATTCAGTAAGGCAGCGATATACCGAGCTAGAGAAAGTCGTCCTAGCTATCGAAAGCTAAGGTGGTATGGCGAAGACAAAGGAAATGGTATTCAGCAGATGCTATATCCCCGTTAGGAGCTGAGCTAAGACAGGGATGCAGGACGGGGAACATGAGAACTTGACGATCAAACACTCGCGTTTCTACCATTCCCACCCCCCACTAGGGCGATTTTCTACCATGGGAGGCACTCTTAGCAGGGCCAAGCGGTCTTACTTCAAGTCTACGGGGACACTAAGACGGGGGATACTGAGGCATTGAGCTGTATGGCATTCTTGGCTGGGGGAGGCTGTAACGTGACGTCATAATGTGTTGTGCGCGTAGCTTACGTACGCATGTCGATTTTCTCAGCCGCTCAAGCTCTCGTTCACTTCCTCCTCCCATCCACTGCTTTGACGATACCCTCTCCCAACTCCTCCAACCG
>WSTX01008167.1:0-14144 GCA_019633405.1 Tulasnella sp. 408
AGTACTTAGCCGAGGCAAGGCACCTTCAACATCTTTACGAAATACCTCGGAACCTTGAGAGCCTAAAAGACAAATCACCGAGTGACGTTGGGTGACGTCGTTGTGCGCGAGACCGACACGACGGATCAGCCAATAAATGGCGTTGAACGGGCGTTACTTAGGGCTCGCCGCCCTCTCAGCCATCCACGCTAACATTAAGGGGCGGGCAGGGAGCGAGTGAGTGAACCCGATCATTTCCTCTCCAGATCACCCTCAACTTTTATCCGGTTTTTTTTTCTATGAGCGCACAGATCGCACAACGCCCGCGACCGTGCATTGGGTCCGATGGTCTCAGCGGCAGGGATCGTCATGTCCTTTAAAACGCGGCCAAGCTGAGGACGGTCGCTCAAATCGGTCTGAACGCCTCCCCGGTCTTACGAACTCGCCCCCATCAACAATTTGCAATGGCTGCCCGTCAGTCTGTTACAGGACACTCAACCGGTGGGCCCCCACCTTCAGCGTCAGCGACTCGCAGATGCTCAACGAGCATACCGTCATGTCTGCTGAAGGATTCGTCGCCATTCCCAAGTCGCCTACCACCGAAACGTCGGCCAACATGACGAGTATCGCGAGTGCCGTAGCTGCTGGGAGGGAGAAGAAGGAGAAGGAAAAGGGTAAAAAGCGCGCCAAGGTCTTCGTGCTAGGCAGGTTGATGGTCAAGGAGGTTTTGGGAGGAGGAGGGAATGGTAATACCCCGGTGCAGAAGGAGGTTATTGCTTCGAACGGCAAGGTCCCCCGTGAGTCGACCTTTTTTTTTACCTTTCGTTGCCCTACTTTTCCCGTTCTGTTGTACTCACTAGGTCTTTCCTTCCCCGTAGTCCTACGGTCGAGGAGGAGCAGCTCGTCCAAAATACCAGACTACCCTCCTTGTCCCACCAACTCCGTCGTCAGCCCAATCCGCCGAAGACTCTCTCCAAGCCCAAGCCCTCCGAAGGACTCTCACACCGTTATCCGCACCTCACCTTCCTACCCACACACCTCTTTCACCAAAGCAGGACAGCCCCACGACGACAAGATATCCTCCAGCACCAGCGACGGTCGGACCTACCACGACGCGGTTTTCTACTCATCGACCCAGTTTGACCCCCCGCTCCCCGCCGCCACCGTCCACGGTTGGGTCGGAGTCGGTCGTCTCGGCCCCTCAGTATTATGGGGAGTATCACCATTCTCGTCCTCAACCCCAATACCCCCGTCCGCATCAGCATCAGCCCCAGCATCAGACGCAGCACGTCCGCCGAAAGTCCTCGCGTTCGCTTCAGTCGGCGACGACCCTGACCACTTCGGCGTCGTCGTCCAGCGCGTCGTTCAGCGCGAAAACTCCGAGTACGGCGCAGACGAGCCCGTGGGTGGGCAGTCCGTGGGCTACGTCGGGGCAACCGTGCTACCCGTCGAACGTCCCCGTGGATGGACCGTATACCTCGAGGAGGAGGAGTATGTCCGCTAGCGATATCAACCGGCTAGCGGAGGACGCCATGAGGGAGGGAGATCCATATGGTCAGCACCTGCAACCACAACACCAGGTGTACGGGAACCCGTTGCTCGCGCCATCCCACCTCGCCCCACTCTCCGCGGAGCACCTGGACTCGTTCGTGCCGCCGGTTCAGCGGAAGCATTCGATGCAGGAGCTGCAGACCGTCAGGGATCCTTGTCCGAGGCCGTCGGCATTGTCGTTTGGAGGCGCCGCGGCAGCCGCTAGTCGACCTCTCATCCCGAACGTCGTCATTGATCACGGGACTCCGTTGGAGGAAGAGTCCGACGGGAGGTTCGCCTCGGCACGCCCGACGTCACCACCCGTTCCTCGAGATTCCACGGTCAACAAGCGCGCTTCGAGGCCGCTTCCAAAGACCAACGCTCGAGGTGGTGTCAGCGGTGCCGTCGGAAATGAAGACGATCCCGAATGGGTCTTGTCGGAGTCGGTTACGGTCGTCGGGTTCCCGACCACTCAATCTTCTGATTCATTCCAATTCGATACGAAGGAAGGCGTGAAGAGGAGCGCGTCGTCTCTTGGTACCGCGTCGCCTGCCCCATCTGCTACCCCCACAGCGGGCAGTAAGCGCGAGTCGAGGTCCGGGACAGCGAGGGCCCCTGGCGGCGTGGAGGTCCAGGTCGTTCGAGAGGAGTGGAGTTCGGTGACCGAACAGGACGAAGAGGATAGCGGCGATGTTGAGATTGTGGAAGATGCGGCTCCTCGTGTCCAGCCGAGGCGGCGATGGCAGCGACTACCGTTCAACCCTCGCCTACTCCATACGCACCTCGTCAGCAGCAAGCCGTCTCGCGAGAATTTCCCGCCCAACCGTGTTCTCCTCCATACGGCTTGCCGCTTCCTCAAATGCAGTCGTACCTCCAGCAGACATCTTTACCTCAAATGCAGGGTCTGCCTTTGCATCAAAACTACGTACCACCGATAGGCAAGCTGCTCGCTGCACCCCACTTCGCCGCACTTCTTCCCCAACTTGGCGTTGGTATGGTCTCGCAACCCCAAACGACGATGCCCTCACCCACAGCCCCACAGAACCTGTTGCCGGGTTTAGCTCCTCTGTTGGCAGCTAACCAGGCCGCGATGCTCCAAGGGCAACAACAATACCAGCAGCCTCAACGGCAGTATCAACAGTCACAGCAACTTCAGCATGTGTTGGACTTGAATTTGACGTTGGCGAATATGAACTTGGCTTTTACTCCCGACGGAAGCGCAATGCACCTTCAAATTTGCAATCGACATGTAGATGGCATTGTCGAGCGTTTGCACTCCCGAGCCAAATTGGTCCGGCTTAGCGATGGTAGAGTTTTTCTAGGGGAGCGAGTCCGAAGGCGTTCTGAACCGTCGTTATCCTAGAACCCGATGGACTAAAGGACAGTCCAAGTCGCTTGCGTGAGGATAGCCGGAACCTGCGGGGTCAATTTGAAGATCTGCAGCTAGGATACGCCACGAGCTATAAGCGACGGCGCAGAGGACGAGAAGGTGCGTATAGAAACAAGTCCCAGAGACGGCGACTACCCCCGAGTCGTGCCACCGCCCGATCCGTGCGGCAAGCCCAAACTACCTCTGTTACCCTCGATCCGGTGTTCGGTCGGGTCTTGGACGAAGCAGAAGCCGAGCGAACCAGGTGCTGCGAGGGGTGGCTGGCGACGCAGAGTCTCGACGGAAGCTCCAGGTGGTATCTGAAAGATGCCGTTGGTTGTTCAAATGCCCAACGACGCCCGAAGCTCATGAGAACCAGACCCAGGCCGAAGTTACTAGCGTCTATACGGAAACTCTGCCCTCGGCATGGGGGAGTTGAATGGGCGGTTCGTCGGACCGCAGATCAAATCGTAGGGGAGCTCTCCCAAAACTAAGCGGATGGAAAACAAGACGAGCTAACTAGGTATTTTTTTTACTTGTCAGACTCCTTCCCTTCTCCTCGACCGGGACTGTATCGCGTGCAACCGTTGGGGTCTCTGCGCACGGTCGGGTTGCAGGTAACTATGTCCGGGCTCATAGTGCGTTTCTGTAATGATTACCCTATCTGATGTCTCAATCAAGTACGAGCATAAGACTCCCATCAGCGTGGTACAGCTCTGCGTGTGTGCTGGGTAAATGTATAGCATGGCGACGAGGTGGTGAACGCTGAACCGTGGGACACAGAAAATGAGGCGATGCGGGAATCCAGTTACGGGAATCACTCTTGTCCCACCACTTGGACTCCTTCAACCGCCGCGCAGGTCAGAAACGAGCCCAAATGACTAACGTATTTCTACAAGGCCAACCGCAACCACAGACTAACCGAGAGTACATCTTCGATGACCCGTTTGCAACTCTGCGCCTCCCTCCTCTGGCGCAGATCAGCGAGTTCTGGAGACGATACGACCGCCTAGCAGACATGCACGACAAGAAATTGACAGCAAATCTCAACGGAAACTTGGATGTGCTTCTCATTTTTGTGAGGTCGCTCATGTTTCCCGCTTGCCTGAGCGCTAACTTGACGATGTGCCCTAGGCGGCTCTGTTCTCCGCAATCAATACCACATTCATCTCAATCACCATGCCAGATCTCTCTCCTAAGCCTTCCGATGAAACAAATAATCTTCTCCGCCTCCTGGTAATGAGAGCGGACCCAAATACTTTGACTCCGGCCGATCTTGCCCCACCATTTTCTGCTAACTCTAATTCGATCATAGTCAATTGTCTGCTTTATGCAAGCTTGAGCTGCAGTCTGTTTGCAGCCGTCAGTGCAATGATGGCAAAAGAGTGGCTGCAGAACTTTGATCGAACGGGGCAGACAGGTCCGGTGGAGGAGCAAGCTTTATTCCGTCAACGCAAGTTTAATGGGGCACAACAATGGCATTTGGAGGCAGTGATTAAACTTCTACCCAACCTCCTCCTTTTATCTGTCCTTTTCTTCTTCGTTGGAATTTCTCTCTTCCTCTTCCCTATCAATAATGCCGTAGCGGGCATTGTAATTGCATTTTCAGGCATCGGAGTAGGATTTTCAGGCATTATCATTGTTGCTGGTGCCCTCTCCACAATATGCCCGTACCAATCTGCGGCATCGACCACTCTTCGATGCATTAGCCGAGCAGTTCTGGAACATTGTGAGGTGGCTTGGGGACGTCTGTTCCTCCGAATAAGTAGCGTCACGCGGGAGCATTCCTCCAAGTTCCAGTTGAAAACCCACCTACGAACTCGCCCTCTCCCTCGACGGGCTAGCTCGATGGGCGAACCCTCAGCCTATAGCATTGCTATCCCAATCAAGGCGAGCAGCGAACAAATCCTCACTGTTCAGGCAGTCAGTTGGCTACTTGAAACAACCTCTAACCGCGGGGACCAGATTTGTGCGGCCCAGTTCATATGCTCCCTGGATAGGGCCAGATGCGCCGATGTCTTTGCGGACCCCAGCTCCTGGAAGCGTCTGTTAGACTGGATGCTCAACGCCTTTGAGATCTGGTATTCCGAACCCAACAAAGAAAATCAGGAAGTTGCGGAGGTATTTGGGTTGTTGGTTTGTCGGGTAATTCTGCAGTGCCCCAAAGCCGATGATAAGTGGAGGAACATTGCAGAGGAGTCTCTGCAAGAGTCGAACAGGTTTGGAAGAGCATTCTTAAAGATCCTTGAACTTGTATCTAATAAATGGTCACCACGCGATTCCGAGGATGATTATCGCTGTCTTTACTTAGCTGCAAGCTATGCTGCCCTCAAAGAACGCACGGATTTAAAGCAATACCAATGGCTAAAGCTGTGTAGTTTATTGGAGAGTTCGAGCCCTGTTACTTCACCTCTTCTAGCTGTTTGGGCGCAATTAGCTTGGGGGATAGGCATAATGCAGTATTCCTCCTCTTACCGACCATCACTCGAGATTCTTCCGGAATACTGGGACAGCAAGTGAGTATAGGCTCTCTGAATTTCCCGCTCTTTACTCCTAACACGTCGCTTTGAAGGCCGAAGGTTGCTGAGTGTTTAAGCCTAGCTTTGCATTGGAGCCCATACGGGTTTCAATCGCTTCAAGGGGATATGGCTTTACAGCTTAAAGCTGCTCAAGGGTATATGATATGTTTACAAAGGGCTAGAAAGCTCTGCCGAGAAGACAATCGGCTGGGTCAGGACATCCTATGGGGGGTAGGAAAGTTGATATGGTTATGCATCGACCCTTTAACTATTTCGGGCTCTACCAGCATTCAGTTGGTGAGGCTTTCGGTCGAGGCACTGATCACACTCGCGGCCTTCCTCTCTTCACCGAGTACCTCTGCTACTCCTAACACCTCAAGTGACAAACTGATTTCATCAGCAGCGCTGCTTGATACCATTGCAGATATTCTACTTGATGATCTTACATCTCTTATGAGTCAAGGCGAGGAGTGGAAATCAAGGAAGAAAACGTTCAAGGCCTGTGTCATAAGAGTATTCCTTTGGATATGGCGGAATCATCCCAACAGAAACCCCGATCGCTGGGGACGCCACAAGCTCTTCACGTCAAGCTGCCGAATTTGGGCTGCACTGGAGAAAGAGGTCGAATTTTCCAAAACTGGGAGCTTCACTAGCCAGGACAAACCCCTCATACCTGACGATCTCAAAGGTGTCATCGAATTCACTGACTGGGCCCGAATTCAGATTCAAATTCCAAGTCCAGGTCGATGGTCAACTTCATCTAAAGACATCAAACAATCCACTTTCATTAGCTGTGGCGCCGACGTGGGGACCAATCGACTGTACGCCCATTTCGACCGCCGCTCCGACTGGGAGTACCATTTGTACGACCTTCACAAGGACAGTGGACCGTGTTCTCGCTCGATCGATAGAGAATGTGGTATGTTGTAGGGTTCAGTGGAATATTGTGTCTCTATTTAGGCGGATGCGGCATGCATAACATGGGTCGATATCGAAAGGACTCACATGGTTTACGATTACTCTACATTTTAGGGCCTGGACAGTGCTCTTACCTAGGGCGGCTGGGCACTCGAGATCCATAGCAAAATTTGGACATATCGCTTATCCTTTCCCCTTGTCTGAGTTTCTGTGTTCGATATTAAATATTTGCCCTGACAGAAACGTCACAGACATGGTCTGAATGCGACAACGGGCGTAGAAGAGCCGAGGGTAAATGGATTAAGTGACATCGCTGTAATTCGACGAAGGCAAGGCCAGCCAAATATAAATGATGTCCACACAACGTCATCCGCCGGGAGGGGGAAATGTTGTATGTTGTTTGCGGCGTTTAATTTCGGGGCACTTCATATTCAGGGATTTCAACTTGAACTACATCTGTAGATCCCGCCGCCAATAGGTTTCGTCGCTCGTCACCCGACACAAGTCATGAATGCATTGATTTCACTGTCACAATCTAGCAGGAACACTCAAGCAATGATTCCGTGAGGACACTTGGCGCTTTTAAGACCAGCCGGTATCACACTCCCGCCACGAACAGCTTCCCAAGACGTCCAGCCATCCATTTGTTCTCGAATATAAATCCCTTCCTCTTACGCCCGTCCCTCCACTCCACTTCATCGTCATCAGCTTGGGTCCTCACGTTCAGCGGTAGCGATAAAACGAACATACGATCAATCCCCTCGAAGGGTCGCGGCCGCTCCGAAGTCGACTCCGAGCAAATCGTTGGCCAACTCGGCTGGGATAGCAAGCTTCACTCGTCTGGTGGAAGTCGGAAGGGAGCAGAAGGAAAACGAAAGGAAATGCACAAGAACCGCGTCAAGGCTTGGCGCTGGGCGGGTTGATCGTGAAGGGGGTTCGGGGACGGGAAAACATCTCGACACAAACGCGGTTCGGGACTTTGGATGGCAAGGCCCCTCGGTGCGGTGAGCTGGCTCTTTTCCTCATCCTCTTTGCGTATCTCAGTTGATTTCAGCGTCCTGGCGACTATAATTTTGTTTCCTCTCAGGTTTATCGTCGGGGAGCAGCTCGTCCTCGGCGGCGGCGATTCTCCTGGTGCCGCCAACCATCGCCAGTCTTGGCCCGAGACATTCTCCAATCCCAAACGCTTCGAAAGACGTTGCAATCGTTATCCGCGCTCCACCTTCCAGCCCAAGGCCCGGCAGTATCCATCGCGTCGCGCCGGCCCCATCACCACGACCTCCAAGAACTTTCGGACCTACGGCGATGCACTTCTCTAGTCATCGTCCCGGTTTGCGTCCTTATTCTTCTCCACAACCATCAACTGTCCGGCCAGCGTCGATCGTCTCGCATTTCGGTGGTACAGAGAGTATCATTCCCAGCTGAACCGTCCACGCCCTCGCGCGCATCAACACAAGCCAGACTACGCTCAATGTCAGTCGTCACTATCGCTTCAAACCACGACATTCACGGTATCATCTGTCGGCGTCGAACGCATCATTCAGCGCAAAGATCTCGGACGGGCACCGCTCAAACGACGTTCCAGGTGAGGGGACCGCTTGTCCCTTGGATGCAGCTGGACTTGTCGACAAACATCGGCACGGATGCTTCGCATGCAAATGAAATCTCTTCCTAATAGCCATGTTTTTGTTAATCCACACCACCCAGTTCAACAACCTTATGCTAATGTGGAAGCTTTCAAACGCAGCGAACCTCCACCCCCAAGGTTGCCGAAGCTCGCGAGGCTGTGGTAGAGCAGTAATTACCAAAGCTCGAGTCTCGTCGAACTGGTTTCTTCTGAGAGAACGACGGACCGGAAATACTTACTCAACCGGGCACCGAGCGGGGAAATGTAGGCTCGACGAGGCCAGTATGAGGAATATCTGATTGACTACTACGTTGCGAAAGGCAAAAACAAGGACGAAGTAAGAAGTATCAGAGTAAGTGAAATGCCGCTTCGGTGAGCCTGACCAACTCTTGGGAACCTTCTTGACCTAGGTGAACCCAATCCGCTCAGTAATGGTAAGAGGAGTCTCTACCTACTCGAACGGGCCTAATGATTTCCCCGTTTTTCTTGAACTCCAATTTAGACGGATGAGTCTCAGTCGCTTGGATGAAGCCGTGAACGGCGTCGGTCCTTCGTTCAACGACTTCGAAAACTCATATCTCGGTCGGACTGATACTGCCCTAGAATGCGTGAACACCGAGCGGATGAATGCGAAGCGGGTAGCGCGGGCGCTGTTTCTGGGGGAAACAGAGTTCCCGCGGAGAACCGCAAGCAGTGAAAGGACGGTTGGCAGACGTTCCGAGGCTCATAACGGCGGTTTTAGGGGTGTGCTTTGAGAAAACTCTGTCCCCCGAAGAGCGATATGTGTAACCCCTCCAGCTTCCGCTCACCATTCCTTATCGGCGAAGCGCTGGTGCCAACCCCGTCTAGACACGCTGCCCTCGAGAAGTACACTATGGAGGCGGACGGGCTGGTCGTCGGCGCTAGACCATCTCACTCCCGGTTCCAACTCCAAGGCACAACGTTTGTAGAGCAAGGTCGGAGAGTAGGGAGGGAGGCTGCAGTACTAGGATCTCACGGAGGACAATAGCGTTCGAGCGTGCGGGTCTCTAGACAAGCCCGGCGAGGACACACAATTACAGCTGCAGGAGAGTGAGCTGGTTCAGGCTCGGTATAGGGACGAGTTTGGTAAAGTAGAGTTTTCGGCAATGAATGAAAATCGAGTATTATGCTCGGATCTTTGCAAGCTTCCGAAGGTGGAGTTTGTCTGGACCATTATGCTCCGACCTTTGCAAGCCTCCGGATTCAATCGACGAAACCACTGTCTGACATCACGTCGGCGTTCGAAGTCTGGATGGTCACTGACGGCTGAACCGTGGGACACAGAGAATGAGGCGGTGCAGATGCGGGAATCCAAGCCACCTCGTGTACAAGAATCACTCTTGTCCCACCACCTAGACTCCTTCATCCCCGCGTAGGTCAGCGACCAGCTCACATGACGAACGTATTTTTACAAGGCCAACCGCAACCGCAGACTAATCGAGAGTACGTCTTCGAGGACCCGCTCGCACCCCTGCGCCTGCCTCCTCTGGCGCAGATCAGCGAGTTCTGGAGACGATACGACCGCCTAGCGGACATCCACGACAAGAGGTTGACCGCAAACCTCAACGGAAACTTGGATGTACTTCTCATTTTTGTGAGGTCGTCCATCTCTCCGCTTGGCTGAGCGCTAACATGGAAACGTGCCCTAGGCGGCTCTATTCTCGGCAATCAACACCACGTTCATCACCATCACCATGCCAGATCTATCTCCTAATTCCTCAGATGAAACGAATAACCTCCTGCGTCTGCTGGTAATGAGAGCGGATAACAACACTCTCGCCCCTTCCGATCTTGTTCCCCCATTTTCTCCAAGCTCCAATTCCATTATTGTTAATGGCTTGCTCTATGCTAGCTTGAGCTGCAGCCTTCTGGCGGCTGTGGGTGCGATGATGGCCAAAGAGTGGCTGCAGAGCTTTGACCGAACCGGGCAGACAGGTCCGCTGGAGGAGCAGGGCCTGTTCCGGCAGCGCAAGTTCAATGGAGTATTGGAATGGCATTTGGAGGCGGTGATTAAATTCCTGCCTAACCTGTTACTGTTATCCGTGATTTTCTTCTTTGTAGGTGTCTGCCTCTTCCTCTTCCCTATCAATACAGTCGTGGCGGGCATTGTAGTTGCATTTTCAGGGATCGGAGTTGTGTTTTCAGGCATTGTCATTGCTGCGGGCGCTCTCTCTCCGACATGTCCATATCAATCTGCCGCATCTAGCGCACTTCGACGCGTTTGTCGGGGCTTGGTTCAATCTTGGTCGCTAGCCAAGCGAACTCCCATCCGCGCCGCGGCTAGCAGGACGGCGGGGCTGGTTCAGAAACTGTGGAGAAACGTTCGTCCTTGGATTGAACCAGTCGTGGTAAGGACCACCATCGTAATCTCGAGAGTGAGATTATGGTACCACCATTCCCCGGATATGGACGACTCTGGGGGCCACCAGCCCATGAGTCAAGCACCGCCCCCCTTCTCACCAATTCTGTCAGATTCGGGTAGCTCTGTCCGCGAACCTACCTCAAGATCCTCTCCAATCACTACGGAAAACGAGCAAGCTGAGGGTCGGGAGTTATCGATCGCTGCCCAAACGCACCCAAGCGTCGGATGGTTTTCGGCCGCAGTCTCGCAGATAATTGAGCAAGTGAAACGGAGCTGGGAAAGGATATCAATGATGGGCGCTCTAGCCACCTTGCATCGAAGTTCTGCGGCGGTGCCAGCTAAAGCGGACAGCGACCTGGTCTTGACCGTCCAGGCAGCCCGCTGGCTTCTTGAAACAACTTCCAATCGCGGAGACCAGATATCCACCGCCCAGTTCATTCGCTCCCTGGAGAGAACGGCTTGCGCCGAGATCTTTGAAGACCATGACTCTTGGAAACGCCTATTAAACTTGACGCTCGGTGCGCTGCAGATCTGGTCATCCCAACCCAACAAAGAAAACCAGGATGTAGTGGAGCTATTCGGGGTGATCCTCTGTCGAGTACTTCTTCAGTACTCTGAAGAGGATGAGAAATGGAGGGATATAAGAGATGAATCTTCACGGGAGCCGCGCTGGGCTGTAAAAGAGTTCTTACAGACTCTCCTGATTGTCTCCAGCGAGTATTCGCAAGATGATCCTGAAGATGATCAACGCATTCTTCATATTTCTGTCATATATAGTGCCCTCCAAACCGGGATTAGTCGGAAAGAATTCCAATGGACCAATGCGTGTCGTTTACTTGACGGTCGCAGCACCGCCGCTGCTTCTCTTCTTGCAGTTTGGGCCCTTCTAGCTTGGAGTGTTGGCGCTGCGAAGGTTGGCGCAATCGTTGTGCTAACCTCACTGAGTGTTACGGAGCTTTGGAATAACGAGTGAGCACGCTTCTACTAGCTCCCCATATCATATAATTAACATTGTCCTTTTGAAGGCAGGAGCTGGCTGATAATTTAAGTGGGGCTTTGATACAGTGCCTCGAATGCTTCCAATTAGACCAAGGAGATCGGGGTCCAGCTGTGCATGCCGCTCAGGGGTACACTCTATGCTTACAAAGAATTAGCGAGGTCTGCCTGCCAAAGTCTACATACCCTTGGGAAAGACTGCACGGGCTTGCAAACTTGCTGTGGTCATACATTGACCCCTTGACCGCTTCGAGCTCCGCAGACATTCGGTTGTTGAGGCTTTCGGTAGAGGCGCTGCTCACATTCAAGACTTTCCTCCCTTCCCACTCGAGCAGCTCTACTACTCCTAAGACATCAAGCGATATTCTGGTCGAATCATCAGAGCTGATTGATACCGTTTTAGACATACTGCTTGATGATCTCGAATCGCTTACAAGTGAAAACGAGCAGTGGACATCAAGGGGGAGAACTTTCAAGGCCTGCGTCATAAGAGTATTCCTATGGATCTGGCGGAATCATCCTCATCGAAACCCCGATTATCCCGAAGAACGCCGCGAGCTCTTCACGTCAAGCCGTCGGCTCTGGGCTCCTTTGGAGCAAGAAGTCGCATTCTCCAAAACTGGGAGCTTCAATAGTGAGGATAAACCCCTCACACCTGAGAATCTCAAAGGCGTCATTGAGTTTGCCGATTGGGTCCAAACCCAGAGCCAAAGCGACACTCGATGGTTTTCCCAAGACGTAACGAAGTGCTCTTTCATCAGCTGTAACGCAGACGTGGACATTAATCGACTGTACGCCCATTTCGAACGCCGTCCCGACTGGGACTACCATTTGTACGACGTTCGCGCAGACAGTGTAGTGTGTTCTCGCTCCATGTATAGAGAAGATGGGATGTTGTAGGGCTCGCCTTGATATCGTAGTGCCTACATAGGTAGGTGCGTCCTGCCCAATGTGGATCAACATTGAAAGGCTGCTTATGCTCTTCGTTTTATGTAGTGCTAGTCGAGTGGCTCTTATCGGGGAGAGTTGGACGCTCGAGATCATTGCAAAGTTGTACATGTGCATACTGCTTATCACTTACCACGCGCTCTCCATGCCTGAGTTTTTGTGTTCGGGACAATTGCTCCGACAGAACGGGGGACGTTGTCTGGAATGAGACAACAAACTCCGAAGCCAAGCCACCGCACGATGCGCGGGTCGTAACCGGCGACTCGGGTGGTTCGGCCAGGGTTGTCCAAACCCAGAAAAAGAATCCGGCCTTCGCCGTCGCCGAGTCCCTTGTGCTAGATGTCTGATGCTTGGGATCATACTCAACAAATCTGAGCGGCTCAGCCCGTAAGTGCTCGGTGAGATCCGGTCCGCGAAGAGCAAAACTCTCGGGATTGGATGGGTTTTATACTGGATTAGACGCTTAAATACGTCCGATCCCGAAGAGGATAATTGAAAAGCAGGCATGAATGGTGCCCAAGGTGGTTTGCCCGAGTACTTCGCCGACACAAGGCACCTTCGCTTTTTACGAAATACCTCGGAACCTTACTAAGAGCCTAACATACAAATTATACAATCCATCGAGTGACGTTGGGTGACGTCGTTGTGCGCGAGACCAACATGACGGATCAGCCAATAAATGTCGTTGAACGGGCGTTATCCGCCGGGTGGGGGAATATTATTAGTATTGTGTGGGACGGCAATTCAGTGGGGCCTCAATCAAACGTTGTTTGTGGCGCTCGACAGAGACGCCCAATTCACACTCCGCTATCTTTGGGATTCAAACATCGACCGACCACTCCCTGCGTCCACCAGAACTCGCGTCAGGCATCAACCACCATGAGCGATTCGTTTGCTCTAGTAGGACGAGAAGGATCGGAACGCCGCTCCGTGGATCTCTGATCATCTTGAAGGAGGTTTTGGGAGGAGGAGGGAATTGTAATACCTCGGCGCAAAAGGAGACGGTTCTGGAGAATGGCAAGGTTCCCGTGAGTTAGGTTCTCCTTCTCGTCCGATGTCTTGGTCAAACCCCTTCGTGCTGACGATCACAATATCTATTCACTCTTCTTAGTCCTACGGTCGAGGAGGAGCAACTCGTCCAAAGTACCAGACCACTCTCCTTGTCCCACCAACTCCGTCGTCAGGCCAATCCGCCCAAGACTCTCTCCAAGTCCCCCCGGAGGTCCCTCACACCGTATCCGCACCTCATCTTCCTACCCACACACCTCTTTCACCAAGGCAGGATGGTCCCACGACAAGATATCCTCCGGCACCAGCGACGGTCGGACCTATGTAGCACAACGCGGTTTTCTACTCATCGACCCAGTTTGACCCCCCGCTCCCCACCGCCACCGTTCTCGGTTGGGTCCGAGTTGGTCGTCTCGGCCCCTCAGTATTATAGGGAGTATCATCACTCTCGTCCTCAACCCCAATACCCCGTCCGCATCAGCACCAGCCTCAGCATCAGACGCAGCACGTCCGCCGGAAGTCCTCGCTTTCGCTTCAGTCGGCGACGACCCTGACCACTTCGGCGTCGTCGTCGAGCCGGTCGTTCAGCGCGGAAACTCCGAGTACGGCGCAGACGAGCCCGTGGGTGGGCAGTCCGTTGGCTGCGTCGGGTCAGCCGTGCTACCCGTCGAACGTGCCGGTGGACGGACCGTATACCTCGAGGAGGAGGAGTAAGTCCGCTAGCGACATCAATCGCTTAGCGGAAGATGCCATGAGGGAGGGAGATCCATATGGCCAGCACCTGCAACCGCAACACCAGGTGTACGGGAACCCGTTGCTCGCGCCATCCCACCTCGCCCCACTCTCCGCGGAGCACCTGGACTCGTT
>WSTX01008168.1:0-14120 GCA_019633405.1 Tulasnella sp. 408
TACGAGTCTGCATGACGACCATTCCCCATAAGGACGACTTCGCGTTTCCCGGCTCTTTTACGGTGAATTGAAATGCTCTTGAACTTACGTTGATCAAACACAGCTATTTCCGGTACTGTACGGTTCTCACCAAGTAATAGTTGTATTTCCACACATCTCGCTGTGTCCTCTTTACGCCTTTGATCTCTCGTCTTGGTATATATGTAGCCCATGTATGTATGATTCTTCACAAGCAACACGATGGAATTCATGAATATCAGACTTTGGATGCTGCTCGACTAGAAAAGCGAAATGCAAAAACAGGAGACTACAAGCACGAGAAGGAAGGAAGATGAGCCTGACGCGAGGCGGCGTGGAAGGGAAGAGGAAGCAGGATGGCTGGCATAACACAGTTGCCGAGGCTCCCTCCGGTTCCAATTCTTCATGTTGAGCAGGGCTAGTTGAGCGAGGAGCTTGTACGCTAGTGCCGGATGCCGTCACGGTTGTGTCTTTCAGGTCTGGTTTGTCCTTACCCTCAAGGAGAATTCATCCGCGATGAGATATTGGTGCCGCTTCGGCCCAAGCCATCCAACGAGGGTCGACCGAAATTGGACTGCCGGGGGGAGAGTTGAAAATTGACGCCCTGTAGTCCACCGGAATATCGCTCGTCCTCGTAGGTTTAGCCACTTGGGACTGGCTGGCCGACGGAAGGGTTCCGGCCGGGGACATCGGGATTGTCGAGACAAAGTGTGACAGTCGTTGTAGGCGGCGTGTTCACCAGATTTCCCGCCGACCTGGATGAGATTAAGCTTCTTGGGTTCCAGTTGACGAGATCCCGCTTGCCTCGAAGCAAGGTACGACGGTGGTTGGAAGTTGCAGTGTTGGTCGGGTGTCGTTGACCATGAAAGGATAGATCTTGACTCCCCGGGACGATCACGGAGGCGATGTTGACAGCATATTAGGCGAGGAGTAGGAGAACGAGCAGGCCAGGAATAGCTGCGATGCCGTCTCCGGCGATGGCTTGAGGTTTGGGTCGGAAGGAAGTGGTGAGCTGGTTTGGTCGACGATGCCTAAGGTTGAGTCGCAGGCGAAGATGGAGCTCTCAAGGTGGCCGAAAGGAGCCGCAATGCCGTTTGGGTTGAGGACATCGGGGTCGACGTGGGGTGAATGCGGAGGTAATGGTCGTCGAGGGAGCGGTGGCGATTGACGACGTGTCGACAGGAGCGAACTGATGGACGCGACGGAGCTCTAAGTGAGGAGAGAGTGGAGAGATTTGTGTCAAAAATGTCCACCGAACCCTTGAAAAAGACGGAGACACGGACCTCCGACGATAAATACGCACCGGCGGCAAACCCGATGATCAAGTGGCGACGCTTGAGCCTGACATCTGGGTTCACAACGATGTCAGAGACCAAACGTTAACAGCCCTTTGCGAGCACGCGCGCTAGTAACTTGGTGGTGGTCTCTCCATTTCCGACTTGGACGAATGGGATGCGCATTTGCCGGCGGCATCGATTATTTCAATGTCGACTGAACGGCCGGGAGCCCGTTGCACTCCTCCGCGAACAGATTCGGATTTGAGTGAACGACCATTAGGAGGAGTAGGGGTACTGGATTACGGCGTGTTGCTGCCATAGCCGGGGTTCTTATAAAAGCCGAAGAGTTAGCGAGACCCGAGGGACTGGCGCCCCCCCAACCCAGGAAATGAGGGTGTGCAAATTGGTGGCACGATGCGCGACCGCTGGAAGCCAGGACGTCTTTGCTTTGGTCGTATCTTCGCCGATGTTCATAATTGTTCCTCAGTCAGTGAGGAGGTGACGTTAAGATGAGTCCTATCGAGGAAGTGCCAGGGACCCAGATTCCCGCGTCGAACATAATATGTCCGACCGCGAGGGGGGATATAACCAGCTGGGATTGGGGCGTAGAGAAGGGAGCTATGCGTATTATGAAAAGGTAATGGAACTTGGGCAATGATACGGAGCCAAAAATCAAGTACAAAGCAGATCCCCAAGGACTTGGAGTGATGTTACCAACTTCGAAAAGCCGGCCGAGATCGGTCGCAGCATAGCGCCAAACACCCGCTCGACCGCAATATCTTCATCGTATCCATATTCATATCGCTTGAATAGTCTGAGAGGTATTAGATAGGAGTGTAAGGTCGTCATTAACTCGTCTGGAGCTCTGTCAAACGGAGCCTCATGAGCGCGAACACTTGGATTTGGATTGGAGACGTACTCATGTCTGGCTCGTCGAGCAATATACTCGCGCCGCCACAGCTGTGCCGCATTCATACGCAGGTTCTCTCCTATCTCTCTTGCCGCTGGCGGAGCTCGAGGGCCCCGCAGAACCCTCTCACGGCTCTCCAATTAGCTCGAAGGCGTGCTGAACGATTTCATCCGCATTAACTTGCTCATCGGCAAGTATCCGTTCTATGTCTCGTAACGTGTTGGTCAACACGATCCCACGGTCAAGCAGGCTGCTTGATTCCGTTCGCAGCAATGCCTGGAAGGCGTCTTGAAGGACGCTTGCTACATCAGCCGGATTTCTATCAAGACAGGGAGAGCGTGCAGTTAGCCAAAAATTCACCCTAGTCATCACAACGCAGGTGATAGCTAACCTTTTGTATGCGTTGCTTATCTTTTCAAGTGATCGTAAGGTTCTTACTTCTCTCCGTTCATGGGTTGAGGGAGATGGGTAGATGGCCCTGGGTGCTTCCGCTATTTGTCAAACCGGTTCAGATCGCAGTGGGGCCAGTATACCAGCAAACAGTCCAGGAGAAGA
Organism: Tulasnella sp. 408; assembly: GCA_019633405.1. NCBI lineage: Eukaryota > Fungi > Basidiomycota > Agaricomycetes > Cantharellales > Tulasnellaceae > Tulasnella > Tulasnella sp. 408. The sequence goes on from WSTX01008168.1 coordinate 2,761, forward strand.
ATAACAACAACTGGCGTTCAGAGGAACAGGCGAGGACCTCGGAACATGCAATCAGATAGTTGCCAATGGACTCACTGTGCGCCTGAGCACCATCGCAAGAATGGCAAAAAGCCCCAAATTACTCCTGGTGAAGTTGGAAGACGGTTTCCCTGGCGACAGACTGGGCTCCAAAATTGTTGAAGCATCGAGACTGACAATGTCCGATAACAAGGTCGTGTAAGATTGCAGAACGTCCGAGGTCTGTATAAGATAAGCGCTAAGTAGGATGTGGGCCGCCGCGCCACGGGACAATTGTCTGGCAAACTCTGCAAGCTCGCTTCGCCTACCCATGTAGCCCACGAGCCGAGACACCCCACCGGAGGGATCTCGATATAACTCCAAGAATCGCGGTCGAAAATTGGTCCAGCTCCACAAGCGGTGCAACGTCTCGGGCTCTCCGAGCGCAATGATGTTTGGTATGGTATGGAGTAACGTTTCTGGGTCGTCTGATTCGTACACGGCCCGATTGAGAGCTAAGGCTTTCAGAATCTCGGGGTCTTCCTCCACTCGCCTAGGTAGATCGGGACCAAGGAACGCTCTCCCGGAGAGCACAGCAACTTTCAGTAACCCTGACACCCAACAAGCAGTGCGGAAAACAACGCACTGTGAAAAGGGCAGAACCGATCCCAGAGAGTGAATATCCCCGTTAGTACGAAAATCAGTAGTCCCAAGCCCAGGGTCACTCCGACCATTAAGGAGAGTATTGGGCTCAGATGATGGGTGTAGAGGACAAGTGATATGAAAAAAAGATCAGGAGACCTAATTGGGGGGGAAGCGGGATCGTCTGGTCTAAGAAGCACTCGAGCCGCCATCGTTGAGCTCCACGATTCCTGTTAGAATAAAACACTAGGGTACACAAGAGGGGATGGGTAATGTCCTAGGCCAGGACATGCACTAGACATGTGGGAAAGAACAACCCATGTTCAGAGCGTGTTTATCTAAGGGGCGCACTACAAACTCGGGCCGTGACACGCACCGGACACCCTCGTAATATGCGGGTTTCCTGGAGAAGTCCTGGTTCTAGCCAAAACATGCGCAAGACCTTGTCGTGTCATGAAGGTGTCAAGCACATTTCACCGTCAGGTTCGGGACGTATCTCGAAAATAGGCACGCTCTGAATATGGAATGTTCTTTCCCACATGTACAGCGCATGTCCTGGTCCAGGACATTACCAATCTCCCCTTGTGGTACGTAGAGAGTCGTCAGGATATGTGCGAGACAGGAAACAGGAGGGGTGCCACACCTCAGCGATAGTGCAATCCCAAACATACAGGACTCCAGTATAAGAGGGCAAAAGGGAGCCGAACCGAAGGAACAAAACAACGGAACGGGTCCGACGAGAGAAACAAACATCATCTACTTGCGTCGCACGAGCCGTGCGTCGAGCACCTTGCTCACAAGATGCCGAGCAGGCGGGACCGGTCACCCAAAAAGATTGATAACTGATTATTCTCCTTTACATGATTAAGCATGAGTGATGGACAAATTCCAGACCATCTACGGCAGATTGATGACTTGTTGTCTTCGATTTATGGTATCTCACAGACCGGATGCCTAGACTCGCACTGCGAACCAGTTGACCACTCAGCGCTCGCATGATCTGGTCGACTTCAGATAAGTCAGCGCAATCGTGGGGTATTCGGGGGAACGGGACGCACTTCTACCATTCTCGTCGTCCTTGTGATCCTATGTAGGGCAAACAATGGAACGAGCGATAGTCGAGGCCGCACCTGTTCCAAGCGGGACTACGACCGGATCAACGCTTGTCGAGAAGTTCGGCCATCAGGCTTTTGCGTGACTTGCATTCACTAGACCAGCTGAACTTTGAGGATGCCTAGATGCTCTAGATAAAGCGGCACCTTTGTCATTTCTAGATACAACAATAAATGTCGGAGTGGAGAATAGGGTAGGTGGTGTCAGGGGGCAAGGAAACCTGAAACGCCCGACAAGTTGCCGACGGGGTACCAGGACCCTGCAGACGGCACCGCGCTTGATTACATAAATACGTTGTTGGGAGAGACCTTGACGGAGCAAGGTGAAGAGAGAAATAGATAAACAGAAACTAGCCCCGACGCGCTAAACGCTCTCGTCGGCATCGTTTGGCTTGGCTTGTACGATGACGGTTCACGTTTTTCAAGGGCCCTGAAGGGAGGGAATCCCATCAGACGATTGGCCATCGGCAACGAAAGCTCTGCGCAGTCAGAAAATAGAATTAAAGGAATTTGGCTAACAATCCAGAACCAAGAACAAGGACAAAGTGGATTCCCAGAGCCGAGAAATCTAAAAACAATTTTGAGCATTTTACTTCGCAAGTCAAGACTAGAGGATTAGGGTGTCTAATAAAAGCGGCAAATAGATTAAGTTTAACGAGATCTCAGTCGACATATAAGAGATGTCTCACTAGGAACTTCTGTCCCGATGAACATGATGGGTTAACGGTCTTCTTCCCAGTGGCACCAGCGCTCATCGGGGTCGCGAACTTGTCTGGCTTTGTTCTGTGGAACGCCAAGAAGATTAGACGGGCTTGGACAGACGCAAAAGCAAAGTAGATCAGACCCGAAGTTGTCCTGACACTTCTCCTATGGTTTCCATCGTTTTTTGTATTGCTGGCCGGTCCAGAAGGTCGACCCCAAAGCGTGACGGTATCGTAGCTAGCATAGCGCCAAACACCCGCTGGATCTCAATTGCTTCATCAAATTCAAAATCGCTTCGGTTGAAATTTCCGAGACCTATTAGATAGGACATTAAAGTCCTCCACAATTCTGTCACATCACTGTTACGCAGAAGAGCTCTATTAGCTTTGCGCGAGTCGGCCGCCTCTGGTCGCGGGACGTACTAGTTGTTGGCTCGCCGAGCAACATACTCGCGCCGCCAGATTTCTGCCACATTTAACCTCAGCTTCTCTCTTATCTGCGATGCCAATGGTAAAAGTCGGGGCCTTCGCAGGGCTTCCTCACAGCTTTCCAACAGCCTAAAACCCTGCTGAGCATTCACATCCAGATTGGCTTGCTCGTAGGTTAGTACTCGTTCTACACCCTGCAGCATGTTGGTCAACACGGCGTCGCAGTCGAACAATTTCCTTGATTTCGTTTGCAGCAAGATCGTCAGGGCCTGTTCGACGGTTTCCATTGCGCCAACCGGATATCTAGACCAAAGGAAGTTTGCGGTCAGCTAAAGCTTCGTCTTGTCATCAATCCATAGGCTATTACTGACCCTGTATATGCTTGGGCTATTTTTTCAAGAGATGCTGCATTCCGTGTCTTGCGGTCGGTATACCAGCAAACCATCCACGAGGAGAAGGACAAGGACGCAAGGTCCGAGCCACCAGCGAGGTATTCGGAAGATGAAATCAGATAATCACCCAAAGCGTCAAACTGTTCTTGATATCTACCGAGGTGAATGCACCTGAGGGTGAAAAGTCCCAAAGTGCTTCTGATCGAGATAGAAGTTGGATTCTCGGCCGTTGGATACGACATCAAAACTTTCGCAGCATCGAATTTTGCTATGCCCTCCCACAATGCCGAGCAGTCCATGTGATCTGAATCAACGCTAAGCAAGATATGGGCTGCAGCAACACAATACAGGTGTCTGGCAGATTCAGTGAATTGTCTTGGATTATCAACGCGTCCCGAAAAATGCGACATCACGTCGTAGAAATTTTGAAAAATCTCCAGAAATCGCTGCCGAAAGGCGGGCGAGGCCCACAATTGTTCCTTTATTATGGTCGTTTCGATCGAGGGAATATTTGCTGCGCTATAGAGCAGGGTCGCAGGGTCGTCTGATATGCATATGGCTCGTCGGAGAGCGATGGCCTGTAGAGATTGGATGGTTTTCTCCATTCGCTTAAATCGATCGCCCTCAGGGAGTGGCAAGTTGGAGGGCACAGCGTGCTTCCATTTTGCTATCACCCAGAGCAGGGAATGAACTGCGCGGAGCAGCAGGTGAGATAGTGAGCTATGAATGGGGCAATACTTATCCCAGAGGGTGCATAGCGCAGTTCCTATGAAAACCGCTAGTCCTCCGCAGAAGGGCAGCCCGACAACCAGGGATAATGCTGGGCTCAGATATCGGAGGTAGAGGACGAGTGATACGCAAAAGATGATTAGGCCGATTTGAAGGAATAGCGGGAGGATGTCCTCCAAGATGGTTTCGAGATGCCACTGTTCGGCTCCAAGGAATCGTTGCAGCTGTTGCCACCGTTGGTAGTCCGGACCTCCACCACTACGTTCACGGTAGTAGACGAGCCACTGGAGACCGATAACCGTAAGGAACGATGAGATAATTGCTAAGGTTAAGCTCAACGCGAAGAGCGCGTTGATCGTGAAGATGCTGTATGAAGGGGAGAATGCCGCTGAGGGAAGGGTGGGATCCACTGAAGTGGTGTCGTTCCTCCCTGAGACCAATTGCATGAGAAGCGCATTGCTTTGCGCGAGGAGAGCATTAGTATCGCCAGTGGGATCAGAGGACAGGAGAGGAAGGGTGAGAGCAAGGAACGCAGTGTTGACACCAGCAAAAAGACCAGTCTGTATTGCGAAGCAAAGGTCAAATGGGTGAGATCCACGCTGAAATCAAGAGAATGACTTACGAAGACGAGAATCGTATTCAGCTGTTCTTTCAGTCCGTTTGTCATATCATCGTCTAGTTCCTGTGCCAGGCTATCGTAGCAACGGTAGAAGTTGCCGTCTTGGCCGAATTTATCCGGTGGGATGGGGAATTTGATCTTGGTCGTGTCAGAGATATTCTCGGTAGCGATGTTCATGAGTATCGTAGGTGCAGCTCTGTAAATGCCTTGGTTAGGTGGTTTGGTTTCGGTCGCGGTTCAGGTTGAAAGTGGGGAGAGGGTATCTGCGTGCTACCCTCCGCCTGCAGCTATCGAGCTACAAGCTTAAGCCACCTCAAAGGCCGGTGCGAAATTCCTTATGCGCCTCATGGCGGGGGCATGCCAACCTATACCCAGTCTCCAAAGCCACGGGAAACGCGCCGTTCGCAAGAAGCGTACTAGCCCAATTAGAACACTCTTATCGAGAATTTCTTCCAGGGGATTGGCGCAATATGATGTGATCCGGACTGCGATTACCCTTTTTCGAAAACTCTTACTCAAGCGAAGCACGCTCCAGATTCATGGGTGCATGCCCGACCACATGATTGTTGGGTGACGTTGTGCGGCAGGTCGAAGAGCTTGTTTTCTACGCTGCCCTCTCCTCAGTATGACCCCGTCACCTCTACCTGTAGGCCATCGTAAAGCGTGTCGAAAAGGTCTTTTGCTTTTATGTACGACATTAGCACACGGCAGAAGTATGCGTTTATTTGATGGGGCTTGCTTAAGTGGAGATCCGATTGAGAACCACACTGCGGGGGATCTTCCAATCGGAAAATGATGATGGATATTTCCAACTTGTAAAGAGAGTGTTGCGGCGCTAGCGCTCTCGGTTGGTGGTTACTAGGATAGGTGATGCCCTAGATCTATCGCGTTCCACCTCGGCCGAGCCGTTGTCTCCTTCGTGTCACCTCACGCAAAGGGAACTGATTAACCCCCGGCATCGAAGCGTCGGCACCTACATAAAAAGGGCTCTCAGGACCCCCCACTCCAGTAGAGGTTACCGACAGACAATAGACCAAGCTATTTTTTATAAGGTTCACATGGTTCATCGATATGAAATATGTGGGTAACCTCGTTGCACATGACTTGCCAGGGTCGACGCCAGCCATTTACTTTTTATGGAATTGCACGAGGATGGAAGCAGGGAGATTGGAAAAGGGCTAAATCCGGCTTTTCCTCCCCGAAGTACTGGTTTTTGGCCCTGCTCGGCCTCACATTCGTTATCCACTTTTCATGCCGATCCTCCATCAAGCCGAGCGATCTACACTCAGTCTTATGAGATATAAAATTGGTGGGTAACCTCTTCAAAATGGGTCAAAGGATATAATTTTTCTTGGTAGTAACGTGCCCTCTGAACCCGTTATGAAAAAATCGGTAACCTCCGCTGGAGCTGGGGGGGGGGGGGGGTTCCTGGGCTCTCTCTGCAAGGATGAGTCCAACAACTCGGTACGTCAGTTCTATTTGGGAGGAAACGGGGATGCCTCATAGTTCCCATGTTCTGTCTAGAACACCCGAGCAATCGTGATAGGGGATGTGCTGTTGGCCGCGTCAACGATAGCCTTCCACAACTCACCATCCGGTGAGCACCCTATCCAAGTATCAGATCCCAAATCACCGAAGCCAAGTGTGGGTCTGACTGGGGCCACGTCCATCGCGCAAGGGCGCTCTCGCCGAACCGAGCGACTAATGAGATGGATTGTATAGCACGTCATCCATCCTTCAGATTAGATTGGTTCCAAAAAAACCGAGATTCTGGTGTACAGGTAAGCGCGCAATGTTGTAAAGAGCAAATATGATGAGTACCGCCAAAAACGATTGCAGCCGCAGGTCGCACCATCCACGCCAACTGAAGCAGGTGCAAGCAAGCAGAGGCTGCAGAGCCAGCTTTCGCTCGTGCTTGGCTCACCTATCAACGCACCAGACCCCGCCGACACCCAACCATCCAGTGATCTTGAGTGGCACCGATGGAGCAGCGGAGAGGGAGGTGGTAATCTCGAACGGCCTTTAACATGGTGGAGGTGGGTAGCCCTTTCATTTGCTTCGATAATGAGAATTTCTATGCTAACTTATTCATTCCGAGTTAATAGGAAAATGCTGCGGAATTTTCAGTAATAGCTTTGGTTGAGCGAGATTTCCTTACCATTCAGGGATCTGCTGTCTCGGTGGAGCGACTATTCAGTAGCTCCCGCCACCTACGCACCAGTACTACGCACTGATGTCCGTTCATCGATGAAAGCGAAGATAACAACACAAGCAATGTGCGGAAAGATGTGGATCAACCAAGGGCTTACAAAAGTGTAATGTAAACAGTTTATCATGTAGTATTTACCCCACATTTGCTGTTTACAATTTATTTACGGGGGATCGGTGTAAGCGTAAAACGGTTGGAGCCTTATCCACGAGCATATTCCCAGAACCCGGTATGGTAAGGGTGATGGGTCTTGTCAGCAGTATTCGATCTTGCTTTAGATGCCGGTGTTCTTTGTCATCCGTTTTACGTGTTTCTGGGTCCGCTTGAATGCCACTTGCTGTTCATTTTGACTAATTCAGTATTCACTATCGTTTTTGATTCCGTATACGTGTTGGGTCCTAGTGTATACAGTCAGCCCTTGACGATCAGTCCCCCACGCCACCCGCACTAATCACCTCCTCGGCACCCTATTGCTCGCGTTCCTGTTTCTGAAGGCGTTGTCCTTCGATCTCCGGTATGGTCGGGCGCATAAGTGGGACTTGGCGGCGACATAGGACTTTTGTTTAGATCTAGAGATAGCGGTTTGTTTGGTATCTCTTTCAATAGTCTACCGATTGTCGCCTTCAAGACGCACGCCCTTTGCTCGCTCGAGGCTCTCTAAGTGTTACTGTGTCACAAATAACTCTTATTGGGATAGTTTATAAAGCAGGCTAGGGAGCATTAAGTAGAAGATACCAACCGCTGCGCGCTTTTTGACTCACGGCGACCCGTCCGCCGCTGCATAACCGAATCATCGCGTAGCGTAACTCTTTTGGAGAGCCAAAGCCGCCGCTTCTGGCGTCAAGATTTCACGCTAAGCGTATTATATTGGAGGCCAGGTTACTAAGTCGAACAGATATATTCACAGTTAAGTGGAACCACGTCATATCGTCCCTCTAACGTAGAATTTACGAGCGCAAGATGAAAATTCTGGTCCTTCATAATTAGCTCTGTACGCTCAAAATAATAATGCGACACGTTTAATGCCGTACAAGCACATTTCGAGTTTGAAGGCAAATCCAGCCATTTGAGGGCGCGGAACTAATCAAAGAGTCGATAATGATACGGATGAAGGAGGCGGAGTATGTTTGGTCTGTTCGAGAACTTCAGGCCGTATATGGAAAAGAGTAGAAAGAGTCGAAGTCCGGCCGCGAAACACACCTGTCGAGGTATTCATTTTAGACTAGGAGCTGATCGCAGCATTCAACGTGTTAATAGTAAGGGTGCAATGCAAAGGAGCTCATCCACGGCTGGGAGGAAAAGAAGGCAAGAACGACAGATCCGTACCAAGCGGTATTTTATACTAGTGCTGATGACGCTAAACTAAGAAGGATAAGCCTCCCTGAAATACAAGATATACGACTCGAAGAACGGGAAGACGGGGTTGCAATCCTCATTGCAAGCCAAGAGATGCCGCGACCACCTTCGGGAAGCCATAGTGGACCGGTTCTGGGAAACCCGCGCGATCGCGTGGCCGTACCGATATCATGTTCCAAATAGATGTCTATCGATGGAGTACCCAGAACCCGGTATGGTAAGGGTGATGGGTCTTGTCAGCAGTAATTTTTTGCTTTTGATTCCGCGAGCTTTGTCATTCGTTTTACGTGTGCTGAGGAATAGAATCGTAGATAGGCGTCTTCGATTGTAACTCCACACTCCAGCCATTACTCATGTTCTTCTCGTCATCGCTTTTGTCGCTTGTTTTTGTGCTGACCTGCGTCCTTTCTCGTCATCTTGTTTTCTTTCGCGCTCGTTCCTGTACCTGAGGAGCCCTTCCCTTTTCCATGTTGGCGCTCCCTACGATCGTTTTCCTCCTCGGGGCCTCCATGCCCTCTTCGTACTCCTTCAATCGTACCCTCCACCTCTTATCTCCCCTCTTGTTGGCCCTTGCCCTCATGAGTTCGTCATCCTTCTCCCTCGGCATCGTCTTTTCTTACCTTCGTGTGGTCTAGGCTTTCTATTCCCGGCCTCTGAATTTTTCACGCCGAGTCCTTTCGTTGGCTTGGGCATTCCAGGTGCGTGTTCCTTCTTTTCGATGGGCTGCTTTGTCACCTTTTCGGCTCGTAGGTCTTCTAGGACCTCCGAGTTCTTCGGCTTCGGTCCTGCCAGATGGTTCGCCAGACCTGGTCGCCTCTTCTTATCGTCCTTCTGCGTCGCTTCAGTGGTCTCCCTCCGTGTCCATGGGTGACTCCGATGATGAGGGCTCTAGCGCGGCCGGCGATATCGATGCTTATATTCGGTCTCTTTCCTCTTTTCCTCTCTGTGGTACGCCATTTCCTTTATCGTCGTCCTTCTTTTCTTGCTCCCTGACCTTTTCCCTCTAGCCGATCCCTCCAGCGATCGACCTGCTTTCGTCGACGGTGTACCTGGTGTTCCTTCTGGTGTTAAAGTTATTATCGAGCCTCGTTCTTCTGGTGTTTATGTCATTACCGAGCCCCGTCCTTCTCCCCGTTCCGCTGTTCCATCTAGCGTCCCTAGACGTAAATCTACTGTTCGTCCTAAGAAACCTCGCATTAAACACTCTTCAGGCACCACGTTTGTAACGTGTTCGGAGACCGGCAATCTTTCTTTGCAGGATGTACCTTTAGACATTATGACCGTTGACGGTTTGCGCACTTTATTAATCGCACACCGTGTTAAGGGATACTCTTCGGTTCGAAGGAAAGAGGAGTATATTCCTCTTTTGCGGGCTCACGTTTGCACCCCGGTTTGTGTCGATCTCAACTTTGTGATGGAACATACTGCTCCCAAGAGCAAGCCGGTTGCCTCCCCGGATGCCGACCCAGTTGAAGTGCCTGAGCAATCGGTAGTCAACGCTATTGCTAACCTTATCGACCGTAACTCTCGCGTGCCTCGTGATTCCAAGTTTCCTCCTTCGCTCACTAACGAGATAAAGAACACCGTCATCTCGAACTGGCTAGATAAGTTCTCTAATCAGTCCAAAAGCTTTTTGAGGACGCTACTCCGGTGGAGCTGTCGCTGCGTCCCAACTCAACAAGGGGGATCTCGTGGCGGTGGAGTTGGCGCTCAAGAAGTGGTCCGCCCAGGGAGAAACCGCCGAGCATGGCTCTTACGACCTGAAAGGAGTTCTTCTACTTCGCAAAGGAACCGCCACGGATGAAGTGGGTGTCGAAAACGCGACGGCAGGACCAATCAAAGATGCCTTTAGTTCTTCTTCTATGATACTCTGAACGCGACATCATAACTAAGACTTATGTACACTCAACAACTAGTACTGTAATATATTGAACTCAGTGAAACCTTGAACCGCGTAAAAAGGGGTTCTGGGTGCCCCGCGCGCAAGCGTGGCCCTAACAATATTACTACATAACACCTTATTAGCTTTACAGATACAATTCCCAGAACCCGGTATGGTAGGGGTGATGGGTCTTGTCAGCAGTATTCAATCTTGCTTTAGATGCCGGGTGTTCTTTGTAATTCGTTTTACGTGATTTTTGGGTCCGGTTGAATACAGTAATCACCTCTCACATCAGCGAGTACTAATCGCCTTCTTGTAATACGCTTTATTCTGTTTCCGCTTCCGTTCCCGTTTCTGACGCCGTATCCGTTCTAATTGCCGGTATGGTAGGTCTGAGCAGCAGCAATAATTGGGATGTATAAACGATGTCTCCCGATTGTCGCCTTCAACACGCTTGCTCTTGCTAACAGGAGAATTTCTAAGTGTATTTTATGACAAATTACTCGATGTAGAGTGCCAACTGCTGCGCGCTCCGTAACTTGTGGAGACCCATGCCCAGCCAGAATCGCAAATGAGCTACCCATTACGTACTCTCGATCTTGCTGGTGAGCCGGTCCGGAGGCGCCAGACCTGACGTCGAGGATCCAGGCTTTATGTATAGTGATACTCAGAAGACGAGAACACCAAAGCGGTACTGGATATTGCTGGCTGTGAGACGGACCAGCAAAACACACGACTGGATGAACCGGGATAAGCGGTTGCATTCATAATATAATTACAAGAGGAAAGATGCTGCAAACACTTTCCGGGAGTCATACTGTACCGGTTCTAGGAGACCCTTGCGATCGCGTGGCCGTACCAATATATTTAGTCATCGAAGACAGCACGACGTGTCGATATTTGTCTCTTGGTATCGTCCTAGCTAGCGGACTCGTCGTGTTGATCTCTCTTGAACTTGTGTTGATCGAACACCGCTGTTTCGGGTACCGTACTACCGCCCCCCACCAAGTAGTAGTTGCACATCCACACATCTTACGGTGTCCTTGTCACGCTTCCCTCGTCTCGGTATATACTTAGTCCATGTGTGTATGATTTTTTTCAACAAACAACACGATGAAATTTAGGAAACATCAGGCGTCGAGCCTGAAGGGGGGGTGCGCTATTCAGCTAGGAAAGCGCCGGTGCAAAAAACAAACAAACAAGAAACTACAAAATAACGAGAAAAGAAAGGAATAAATGCAGTCGATACATTGGGGGAGTAAGGTAAGAGAGCGTGGGTAGGGAATGGAAAT
>WSTX01008169.1:0-14080 GCA_019633405.1 Tulasnella sp. 408
CATGTTGCGATGTCTTCATAGTTTCTGAGTTGAGGCTTGGAGATCTCAAATCGGTCTCCGCATGGGCAAGGGTAATGATAGACCTTTTTGACATCGTCCCATGTCATGTCTTCGATTTCTATTTCGTCGTAGTATCCTCCCATCGCAGCTTGCTTGTGAGTGGAATAGTGTGGTGGTGGGGTGGAAAACGTTCTGACATGTGACTCCTTACTGCTTCCGTTAAATCCGAAGCGGATCAAACACGGTCGTCAGTAGAGTACGAGCAGCGTCCAATTAGAAGGGACGTCGTTATTACCACTCGTCGAGTTTACAACATGGGCTTGGTCTCTAGAATTCATGGGGTCATGCTCGTAACCGGGACCCGGTCCCTGTATCTCCCCTGACTGAGAATGCGCGTGCTGACTGCACACGACAGGACTGCTAAAAGGACTTGATTGGCTGACATGGGATGCAGATTGGGCGTTGCACCGCAGCCATCTAGCCGAGGCAAGGGCTAGAACGCTCGGGCATCCACCACCGGTCCCTTGCATCGGATCGACAACGGAGTGTTTAGCGAACAACGCCGGCGGTATATAGTGGAACATATGGGCTCAATGGGGCGGCGATTTTAAGCAGGGGGAGGGCGGGCCCGCTGGTCATTTACCGGAAACGAAATTTCTTGGCATTCATGGCCCAAAGGGGAATTGGACGCAATTAATCCGTTTGGGCTTTGCCCGGATTTCAACTAGACGCGCCGCAAAGTGGGAGGATAGAGGAGACACGCCGCTGATCGCTGATGGATATATATGGGACACGCCGTTGAGGCTGACTGATCCGCTTAATTTCTGGAGGTTGCCGCCAAAATAGCCAGGATTGTGGACGAACGTGTTACCCCGGCAAGAGTTCCGAAGAAGGGAAGCGAGGGCGAGTGTGGGAACGCTCCGATGGGTGGACGGTGGTCTTGCCTCTCTTGGTCTGCTTGTAGCATCGCTTGGATCCATGCCGGAGCTTGCTCAAGTGCGATAGCGTGAGTGTGAGTGTGGGCGTAGGGTGTGGAAGTAGTCTGAGGAAGTGGAGGATGGGGAATACCGGATGAGGGAGTTTAGACGTTGGTGGCGACGTGACGGACGCGGGCCTGAGGCCTTTCTGCTGCCTTTCGCAGTCGTGCCCCGCAGCGTCAAACCACACCAGGGACGGCGTCCGCAATTACGCGCTTGGGACCGGATGCCGAACTAAAGAGTACTTTGCATCGTCATGTTCTTCTTAGCGGGCCCTTGGCAGTGCCACTCCCGCAAACACTCCTCATACCCCTCATCTTTCCGCCGTCACCCCCCCCATCCCTTCCCGCTTCCTTCTCCCCCAGTCCTCGTTAAAAGGCAGCTCGCTCGTCAAAGCATCTTCTCCTACTTCAATTCCACCCCCCTTACTTATGGTGAAGCCTCCTATATCTAATCCTTCAGCTTCGTTGGACGAAAAGAAGCAAAGCCCATCCGCACACTCCGTTCCAATTTCGACCACCACCGTCGCTGCAGACACCGACGATCCAGACATACGAACCAAACGTTTCTCCCGAGACTTCGCCTCCATCAATGAGAAACACAGTCCAGAAAGGCTCTTCGCAAACCGCAACAGCGCTTCGCCCCAGTTTACAAATTCCTTCGACATCGACCTCGAGTCCGGAAAACATGTCTCCGCCAGCCCGACCCATCTCAAGGTTCCCAGGACCACCACCGTTCATTCCAACGCAAGCAGTCCCGCAGTCATCGGCTCCCCTCACGAGCATCGTGGTTTCGGCTTCGATGATGACGAGGAGGATGAAATCGACCTGGGCGTTCCTCGCGCCGCCGGGGGCGGCGGACCCATCGAACGCGGTAGACCCCGTCGTCGCAACAGGCGCAACCAAGCAGGACCACCCATGGGTCTCAGAAGAGCTCAATCCTTGCCGTCGCATCCCGCCATGACTGCTCCTCCACCAATCCAAGGGCTTCAGCCGTCCATGGTCCAGACTCTCAACAAACTCTTGGAACCCGAGCGTAAACTCGCTCCCCCACCCAACCTCAGGGTTAGCTTGTACAATATCGCAACATACAGCTGGCTCAATATCATGCTCGTTTTCGTACCCATCGCATGGGGCGCTGTAAGTCTCCCTAACCGCACTAGCGGCCATTATTTCATTCCTTCGCCCAGCCGCACCTCTAACGCGTGTTTCTTTCCTAGCATTTCGCCCACTTGACAGATACTGTCATATTCGTCTTCTCCTTCCTTGGTGTAAGTTAATCTCGGACCTAATCGTCCCTGCAACTTGGAAACTGATGATATCTTATCTCTCCTCTTCCCCTCCCCTAGATTGTACCCCTAGCTGCCCTTCTTGGCTTTGCGACCGAAGAACTCGCCCTCCGTGTCGGTCAGACCCTGGGCGGTCTTCTCAACGCGACCTTTGGTAATGCCGTTGAGGTAAGTGACTTTTTTTGACGTCACCTTCGGGGCGGAGGCGGACTTCGGCTGATCACGCGCTTCTCAGCTTATCATCGCCATCCTAGCCTTGGTCAAAGGAGAACTCCGTATCGTTCAAGCTTCCATGCTCGGCTCGATCCTAAGTAATTGCTTGCTCGTATTGGGTGAGTTGGTGCTTTCTCGTTGGCGTATCCTTGTTCTGATGAACTCCTCTTCAGGCATGTGCTTCTTCGCCGGCGGTTTTCGATTCCACGAACAAGGTTACGGGATTCGTGCTGCTCAGCTCAACATTTCCCTACTCTCCATTTCCGTCTTCTCTATCGTTATTCCCGCCGCCTTCAACAGCTCCCTCAACTTCGGAGATGAACAGGCCAGTTCAGGTCATCAGGATCAAAACAAGACGGACCGTGCGGTGCTGGCCATCTCCAGAGGAACATCGATCGTCCTGCTTTTTGTCTACGCCGCCTATCTGGTCTTTCAATTGTGGACGCATGCCTACATCTACTCCAAGGAAGCCTCAGCATACCATTCCGCCATGACCCATCAAGCTGGAGGTGTCGACGGACCTACTGCACCTCCCGGAACGAGGGTCTTTAGGATGCCTCATCTGCCAAGTCTACCCAGTTTGACGATCCACGGTCATTCAGACACGTCCAGCTCCAGACGATCCAGTCGCCGCTCTTCCTCCTCCTCAACCAGCTCTTCCTCAAGCTCGTCAAGTAGTTCAAGTTCCGGCGAACAAGAAGAGCACCAAAAGCTCAAGCCTATTGTCGCTTTTGTGCTCTTGGTTGTGGTCACTGTCTTGACTGGTCTGACGGCCGAATACCTCGTCGACAGCGTCAGTGGTTTAACGGCGACAGGAGACATCAGCCGGGAGTTTATCGCATTGATCCTCCTGCCCCTCGTGGGCAACGCTGCCGAGGTACTGTCTATCATCTTTGATCCAAAGCCACGCGAAATCTGACCAGCATTTGTAGCATGTCACCGCCGTTACCGTATCAGTCAAGAATAAGCTCGACCTGGCCATCACAGTCGCTGTTGGCTCCAGTATTCAGATCGCCCTATTTGTCATTCCGTTCCTCGTTCTGCTCGGCTGGATCATTGGTCAACCTCTTAGTCTGTGTGAGTACACTCAAAGTGCTATAGCGTTCTTTAGACTGATTGTGGCCTTGTTCCCGCAGTCTTCGACATCTACGAGACGGTCGTGGTTTTCGTGTCCATTCTAGTGGTCAACTATGCCATTTCCGATGGGAAAACCAATTGGCTCGAAGGACTGGTTCTTATGGTCATCTACGTTTTGATAGCTTTGACGACGTGGTTCTACGTAAGTCTTCCTCAACTCACACCGCCGACCACCAGAAGCTGACCCTTCGTAAACACAGCCCGGTACCAACGTCGAATAAGCACAAAAGCGACGAGCATCCCCAAGATAGCATTCTTGGGTAGGCGGGAAAGATCCCCGGCTCGCAGCAGACATCGGGTCGCACTGTGATTCCTTGACCCGGTTTTTTCGTCTCTTCGCCTTGCTCTGCTCATTCAAGTGTATTTTTCTACTGTCTGGTGCTGCAAATGTGCTTGTATAGTGTAAAAAAAGATTGCTCTCCCCTTGTATAAAATGCTGTTGCGATGGTCGTTGCCCGCTGAGTGAGTTCGGGTGCAACGGGCTCTTGTGCCTTGCGGGTGAGGCGTGTTTGTGTTTTCTGTTCGGGGGAACCAACCATTATCCACCAGTCCACCCCCCTCTCCATCGACGACTGACCCACGCTCCGCTCCCTCTTTCTCCTTCCTTGACACCAGTCACGCATACCACTTCCCTCTCAGCAACTACGATAACCATTCAGTTGCTTGTAGAGCGCAATGGCGACCTCGTCTAGTCCTATCACCCAAGTCTCGCAGCATGCACCAGCTCCCATATCCAGCCTCCAGCCTCAACTGCTTACTCGCCTTACCCTGGACTTGCGAGGCCAGAAGTTCTCGGTGGACAGGGAGACAATCATGAACCTGCCCGAGTCCGTCCTGCTCTGTCTGTTCCCGAATGGACTGGTCCTTAGCCGCCAAAGCACCGCCGGGGATGGGGGAGAGAGCGACGAAGACGAAGACGTTTATGCTGTCGATGTAAGTCGCACTCGGCTGGTCCTCTAAAAAGGGGAGGAGAGGAGGAGGAGGAAGAGCGAAATTGAAATGTGAACTAACGTCCAATATCCGTCCATCGTAGTTTGACCCCCAGTGCTTCTCCTTCGTTCTCTCATTCTTCCGTCAAGCGCAAGATACGTTCTACGGAACCTCAAACTTTCCAGGGCTGTATCAAGCACAGCAGCATCTCGTCGATCCGGGGTCACAAAACATTCCCGCCGAGTTCGCTCCGTCCCAGAATCCTCTCCTGACCAAACAAGCGATCATCGTTCTTCGGGAAGAGCTAGAATACTTTGCGATCCCTCCCAAGGGTGACAAGGCCAAAACTTCAGCCGAGCCAACGACCGGTCAGCCAAGTCCTGATCTCATCGACTTGAAGAAGGAATGCGGCCAGAAGTTGTTGGAAAAGAGGAGCATCTTCACCGCCTTGCAAAGAAATGTCAGCAAAGAGAACAATCTTGCGGAGCAACATCTGATTGACATGCTGTGCATGAGGTACGATCACCGTCGAGTTCTCTATCAACACGAAAATACTCACGTCCGTCTTTTCTTTCTAGCGGATTTGAACGAGATGATTCGTGGGGCTACCGCGCACTCGAACCCAACCGTTGTTGCATTTCGTCAATTGCCTTAGTCCTGCTCAAGACAGGTATTACCCATGCCAATCCATCGGACCCCACACCTGCTGGTGTTACCGTCGATAATAACCAGATGAGCACCGCTCAGAAGCTTCTGCTATTCTGGAGAAAACCTGCGGTAAATATCACATTTTCTAATGGAGTCCTCAGAACTGAATAGCTTATTCCTTGTAGCGTAAGTGCTGGTGGGATGGACTTGATGTCGACATTGCCAAGACTGGCGAGGCACCTCGCGTTGTCAAACTTTGGTCTCGGCGCGTGTGGACGTTGGAACTGAGTCTGGTACGCCTTGCTGCATCGGATTTCACGGCTCGCGCTAATTTCCATTCTACCCGTGCAGATCTGAGGGCTCTCCTGTCACACAAAGGCAACGCGCCGATCCAAGGTCCCTTCAACCCCCTCTCTCCGTTCCGGACATCGATTTACTTTTCCCAGCGCTCTAATTCGGTGGATCCTCCTCTCTTGTTCGCGCCTTCAGCTCTAGTATACGTGATACTCTCGCCCCTGTAACCAGATTAGCTCTTGGACGTAGAAAATGCTATGCTGTTCAGGAGCCATATCGTGATCAGAGTGCTTGGCGAAGAAAGACCAACTATAACTGCTTAGTCTACCCCTAATAGTTTAGACCGTTCAACGTGCATCGTGTCAAAAGGAAAGTATAAGAGGTGTCTGAGCGGGAGGTTCAGATCTTTTATCTAAGCGCGACCGGATAGCTGGAGATACTCGGATCACATGTGCGGTTCAAATGTACATACGCGATTCGTAACGATGAATAAAGGTGCAGCTGAGGCGAAATACCGGACCATTTGAGAAGGATGCCGCCAACGACGCAGATCCATGGATCACGGGTAGCCTACAAGGGGCGCAATTCCCCCGACTGATCACCTCTTCATTTGGGTGACATATCTGCTACAGGCTAATAGAGGTCTGAGAACAGAGCAGGTCGGCTAAAGGTAGCAGACGATATACCTACGGCAATGCTCGAACTCCCCTCAAGTAAACGATGGCTCCAAGGGGAACCGTGTCGAACATTGTTCACGAGGTCGCTTGTTCGAGGAATTCGAGAACCGTTGACCAAAATCCAACTGCAACGGACAAAGGGCAGGAAGCTTCTAATCAAATTCCCTTTTTAGAAGCAAAGCCCAGGCCATTATGATGTAGATGATTCCGGGAGGGGCGACGCATTTCTCCAAAACTCGACCCCAGTTCCATCTCCTCCCTTTCGCGTTGCCCATGGCGTCGCTCCGTAATCCGGCGGGCCCACCAGCACTTGGGGCTCCCAGCTCTCCGACAGCCCACACTGCCATACCCCTGACGGACCAACCACGCCTATCTTTAGGTAGCAGCCGAAGGTTGGATGTCACCCACATCTCAATTGCCTTGCTGAAGCAGGTAGTAGTGCCTAAAGGTGTAATACCGAGATCAGCGACCTAAATAACACCAAGAAGGTTTCTGCGATACCAATAGCCGCCCAGCAAACGAGGGGACGCCTGTCGTGGTTGAAGAGTCGAAGAGTGTAGTGCGTCGCGGGCCAGCATATCGCTTGCAAAGCTAGTAGGCGGATGAGTGTTGGGAGAGGGGAATAATATAGTCGCCAACGATTGAGTAGACCAGAGGTCAACGAGAAACATTGTCGAGCTGTGAGCAGCGCCTGGCAGGTACATAGAATCAGTCAGCGGGAACTAAAACTGCTGCTGGATCCTCACCCATAGAATGCAAAGGCCGTATTCGACACGGCCATTTGGACTGGACGTTGGAGGGTCCAACAGATGCATAACGTGTACGACCGTCGCCGCCGTTGCGGGTACAATGGAGAGCAAGCGACACAATTGGAAAAGCCATGGAAGAATAACCGAACCCGACCAGCGTTGAGGAGAACCTAGAGGCGGCGCTATTCGAGAAGTCGGCAAGGGATTCTATGTGGCATAGGAAGGGTTAATGATGCAATGAAGGTATCAAGCAAGAAGCAGATCACATGCTCATCCTCGGTCTCAGTCTCCAGCTGCTGGCGAAGCTCAGAACGCCTTGTCGCCACTTGTCGGTGCTGTGTTGGAGAGGAGCTCGCGGATGAAGGATGGAGCTGGACTGAGAGCGGTGTCCTACTATCCTTTGGCCAATCGTCTCTTCGTTGATACATGTGGTGGGCAGAACTTTCGTCCTAGCGAAAGGGAACGGTCCTGGTTGACAATAGAAGCGTTAGTCTCACGGTCAGCCGTTTTGAAGTCCTTCTACCTCTCCCCATGAAGCTTAGATTGGGCTACATCATTTCCTTGCTCATTGCCTGCGCCGCGGGTACAGTAATCCAACCATCTAGCCAAAGTATTCTAGGTCAAGGATATCCATACAAATATGGAAACCAGAAAGGCACCGTGACCTGGGATGGCTACTCTCTCTTCATCAACAACCAACGGATCTTTCTATGGAGTGGAGAATTCCATCCGTGGCGTCTTCCTGTCGTACATAAATGGCGCGACGTCTTGGAAAAAATCAAAGCTGCCGGAATGAACGCCATCTCTGTCTACATTCACTGGTGCGCCCCTATCCACCTCGGCATAGAAGTTCTTGCTGATAAAACGGATTTCCAGGGGCCTTACGAACCCAGCCCCTGGTATATTCGATTTCAACGAATATCGGGCACTAGAACCCTTATTTAAGATGGCCATGGAAATCGGCATCTGGATTGTTTTGCGACCTGGCCCATACATCAATGCCGAAACGACAGGTTTGAGAGATTCCTTACGTTCTCTGTCTGTTTAGCTGACTGGATGGTCGATTATCAGCCGGTGGTATTCCGCACTGGGTCACAAGCCATGTTTCTGGCCACCTCCGAACCAACGACACCGCCTACTACAACGCATGGCGGCCGTATATCGACAAAGTCGCTGAATTAGCAGCTCCACACCAGATTACTCGCGGAGGACCCGTCATTGCCGTACAACTGGAGAATGAATATGTTGACCGCGATGATGTCGGATACCCTGGAAAGCGTGAAATGATGGGGGAACTAAAAGCCGCCATTCGATCTGGCGGCATCGAGGTTCCGCTGACCATCAACGACGCGTACATGGGAGCCAATTACGTAAATGGCACGGGATCTGGTGATATCTACGGGTGCGAATTCTTAGTGCCTCATCCAGGGCTAAATTACTGCAGCTAACATCTTGCCAATCCTGTGGGACTCTAGTTTTGATTCCTATCCGCAGGGATTTGATTGCGCTCATCCAAGGCACTGGCAACCGGTCATTGAAACATACGCCAAATTCCACAAACATGCAAATCCACATCAACCCCTGTACATACCCGAATTTCAGGGAGGTGCATACGACGCTTGGGTGAGAAAGCATGATCTACATTAAGTCTCGATTTTACTAAAGGCTGCACGATTCCTAGGGTCCCGGTGCGGTGAGGCAGCAGGGCATGGGTCGCAGTAATGTCTCTGACATGTCCACTTTTGCAGCCCGGATATGAAGCGTGTGCGACCCTAACCAATGCAGAATTTGAATCCGTTTTCCACCTCGCTCTTTTGGCCAACAATGCCAAAATGATCAATATTTACATGATGTAAGTGACTGAGATAGTCGAATCCTATGCTCCCTTCAAAAGCTCACATTCGAGAATGATTCTAGCTATGGTGGAACATCATGGGGGCACCTGCCGTTCCCCGGCGTATATGTAAGTCAAACCACATCCAATCCGCCATGGCATGAGTTGAAATTGGCATGACCCAGACATCATATGATTATGGAGCTGCTATCTCGGAAAACCGAGACCTAAGGGTGGAGAAGTATGCAGAGATTAAGCGCCAAGGACTCTTCCTCCGCAGTGTCCCTGACTTCTACAAAACCGACATCATGCCAGACACGGCCTGGGAGATAAATCCAACTCCAGGTTCATCGCCTGTAGCTGCAACACTCTTGCAGAACCCGGATACCAAGAGCGGTTTTTTTATTGCCCGGCATAAGGACTCAACACACAGGTGAACAGCCCTCGTTCCCGAATTATTTCAAAGTAGATACTGATGTGTTTGTAGTGGACCCTCGTCATTTCGCCTCAAGGTCCACGCAAATCCTCAGATTCGTTCACAATGGCAGGTTGCCGGGGAATTGCAAATCCCCCATATCGCCAACTCAATCCAGCTGGAAGGCCGACAGTCTAAAATCATCACCACATTCCTTGCCTCTCCTCCATCCGTGGAACCCCGACACAACACGCTGCTCTATTCAACCGCCGCCATTCTCTATTTTGGCTGGATGGCTGGACGCGAGGTCCTTGTTCTTACGGGGCATAGTAGCCAGGAGCACGAGTTTGCCGTGCTCCTTGAGACTGGTGTCACAGCTTCACCCCATCGTTTCCTCAACACGTCACCCTACCCCGCTTCCAGTGTCTACACCATCTTCCATGTCCTTCCTGGACTCACCGGTCTTGTGCCGATTCATGAGTCGAAAAATCAGGCCGTCTATTTTGTGGACACATCAACATCAAGCACGTTCTGGGTACCAATGCTGGAAGTTATGGAACCCAAGACCCCTCCACTTCAAAGCTTTTGGTCGGTGGGGAGTAATTCATCCATCATCATCTCAGGTCCAGCGCTTGTCCGATCCGCATTATTCCACCCTCATCTCCATAGGTTGAGCATTGTGGGGGATCTTGACCCCAGTGCAAGCACCTACCTCACAATCATTGGCATGCCACCAACAACCAAATCCATATACTGGAATGGGCAGGATATAGTTCCTCTGGAAGGCTCGTTAGTGGATGGCAACTTCAGATCATTGTTCTACCTGCCTCTAAATCCAGCTGTCTCGAATCTGGATTATCGGCCTCAGTCACTGGACAATTGGGAGTATGCCAACAGTCTACCTGAAGCAAGCTTACACTTTGATGACACCACCTGGATCATGGCAAACCATACCTCCACCAATTTATCCCAAAAGCCTTATTCTGGAAAACACGTTCTATATGGATGTGACTATGGCTTGTGAGTAGAAAAAATGTGCACTAGAGTTCCCTGCTTCTCACCCCGATAGCCCTTAGCTGTGAAGGTGTTGTCATCTGGCGGGGCCATTTTGTTTCAGATCCCCATATTGATGGAGTCACGCTTACAATCAATGGTGGCCAAGGTCAGTAATGATATGTGTATTAAACAAGTGTGGCAAATGTACTGAATGTATGTGACAGGTTTTGCGGCATCTGTTTATGTCAATGATGTATTCATACGGACTACATATGGCAACTCCACAAGCAACAGAAATATTATCTCGGAAACTACTGAGTGGTACCCATTTCCAAATGGGGTCCTCACCAAGGGAGAAAATGTTCTGACTATTGTCCAAGTATGTCTGTATTGAGTATTGAAAAGTGGATGGATTCCTACTAATAGCGATTGAACAGGACAACATGGGTCTAGATGAAACATGGAATCACTGGGATACAGATGGGTCACGATCCCCAAGGGGCATCCGAGGCTATGACCTTCATAATGGGGACTTCATATACTGGAAAGTGCAGGGCAAGTCCGGTGGTTTTAAAAAGTAAGTTGTCGAGTCACCCTGAACATGGAGTGATTGGTCTCATGATGTTCTATAGCTACCCTGACAGAAAGAGAGGGATATTTAATGAGGGAGGTCTATATGGCGAGCGGATGGGCTGGCATAGACCTGAGGTCCACCAAGATGCAGTAGAATGGACAACTCAAAGCCTTAAACAAGGGTTGCCCCCGATTACAAGATGGGTTGACAATGTTGGCATCATTAGAACAGGGGGCTACAGTGGAATAGGGTTTTTCCGAACCCAGTTCCAACTGAAGCTGCTTCCTGGAAGGGACATCATGCAATCTTTTAACTTTCTTGACTGTCCCAGCATGCCTCCAAGCCCACCATACCGTGCATGGATTTTTGTGAATGGATGGATGATGGGAAAACGAATTGCAAACCTCGGGTATGTGTCTTGAAGGATCCGGTTGAGGTGGCCCTCTGATGAAAAACCCTTTCCTTTATTTGATTAGACCACAAACAAAATTCCCTGTCCATGAAGGAATTTTGGTGAATGGCACAAAGTGAGTAGGACTCCAGGCAAACAGCAGTCTCGACTGAATAAGGCCTGTTTCAGCATGGTTGTTCTTGCAGTTTGGGGAATGGATGCAACAGTTGCACCATGTTTTGAACTGCAACTTGCAACAGACAGGGTTTATGATCAGGGTTAGGTGTGAATTGATTAGCTTGAATCACTTGTAAATAAGATGGATAGATAGGCTGCAGAAGGCAAAGCAAAGAGTGGGACATGTCTTGAGGGGATAACTCAGATAGCATTCTAAGACTGAATCAAAAGCCTTAGTGGATGTCACTGGTTGCTGTTAAACACAGCATTTGGGGATGGACAGGTGAAGTCCTAGTTGATAAGGAGACTCTTCTCTAACCATCCCCAGCTTTTTTATACAAAGGAGAAATCCGAGGAAACAGAAAAAGAGACACAATGCTACGCACGGAGTGCATAGTGTTAAATGCAGCAATTTGATGACTGTAGCTCTCTCACACTGGAGAGAAGGGAGTCGAAGAGTTGATTATGATTCTACTTACAAGTACATCCAGTGTATACATGAAGAGGAACAAACACTAACATGACATACACAAGTATGCCACAAACAACATGTGGGGATCGTAGGATAAATACAACAAATCACAAGAATAATACTGTATGCCAAATCAAACATAGCAAAGACGATAGAGGTCAAGAAGAGACGCAGAACCTGTGCAACACATAGGAGATACTGGGGACGAGTACCAAACCAATAACCATGCAAATTACAAGTTACCATGCCTCTCACACCAAGGAGATTTAGAGGCATGAACATCATATGCCCAGGTGGGCACAATGCACCCCCTCAATGCAATGACTGAGATTGTCTTAAGCTTCGATACCTCATTGCAAATCTAAACTCTGCATGTTAAACGCAGCAATTTGGTGACTGTGGGTACCTTACACTCAAAGGGGACAGTCAGAGAGTCGATGATGATTCTATGTACAAGTACATCCAGCTTATATACTAGTAAGAGCAAACATAACCAAAACATGTACAAGTACGCCACAAACAACAACTACATATACACCCAAACATCATGGGATAAACATGACAAATTATGAGAATATTTCCTATACACCAAATCAAGTACTGCGACCACAGTAGAGGTAGAGAAGAGACACAAAACCTTGTGCAACACTGCAACCGGGGTGTACTTCATCTAGCTGTGATGTACTGCATTATTGAGCACTCGGATTGTTGATTGGTTGTCAATGGGAAGAGGAGAAGGAGGGGCAAGGTATACATAATCTCCTGCAATAACATGTGCAACCACTTGATCTCAGTACCAGCCAAGCCAGCACCATAGAACTCAGCTTCAGTGGAGTACTTAGCTATCACTCCTTGGTTCCAATCTTAACTAAATCATTCGTTCATTGGTGGACTTGGCGTTACTATTGTCACCGAAGAAGTTGGAATAGATGGGAGATGAGTTTTGGAGCTTCGGAGTCCTTGGAGCTATCACCCTTCCTGCCAGCATATTTAGGGTCAACCTCATAGGTGGCAAAAGGGAGAGGACTGAGTGGGATGTGGGGTGTGCTTCAAGTCCTTGGTGTCCTGCAGGCAGTGAAACAGGTGTTTGACTACTGCCCAATCCATCCTTGCCTGAATTGGAGTTGAGTTGAGCCAGCTTTCCAACAATGTAGGCAATATTTAGCAAGTAGCAACAGCAAGGTAGTTTGGTGAACCCATAGCATTCAGATAAGGCACCCCCAGAATGTTAAACGCAGCAATTCGACAACTGAAGGTATCTCACACTAGAGAAAGGGGAGTCGAAGAGTTGATCATGATTCTACATACAAGTACGCCCAGCGTATATACTAGTAAGATCAAACATAACCAAAACATGTACAAGTTGGTAAACGCAGCAATTCGTTGACTGTAGGTACCTTGCACTCAAAGGGGACAGTCAAAGAGTCGATGATAATTCTACGTACAAGTACACTCAGTTTATATACCAATCAGGACAAACATAACCAAAACATGTACAAGTACGCCACAAATAACAACTACATATACATCCGAACATTGTAGGATAAATATAACAAATCATGAGAATATTCTGGTATACCAAATCGGATGTAGCAAACACGATAGAGGTAGGGAGGAGACGCACAACCTTGTGCAACACAAGTAGGCCACAAACAACAACTACATACACATCCGAACATAATAGGATAAGCATGACAAATAACGAGAATATTCCTACATACCAAATCAAGTACTGCAAACACAATAGAGGTAGAGAGGAGACGCATAACTTCATGCAACACAGAATCTCAACAATCTTCTCTAGTGTGCTTGGACACATCACCTGTGTGAACTTGAGGCCTTTTTCAATGAGTTCAATGATGTACTGGTGGTGAGAGAGAGAGAGGGAGTGCTTGGTGTTGTGCACATTTCGACATGACAATGCTCTCACGTCTTTGCACCTCCTTGGGTGTGAGAGGCTGTTGCACGAGGTTGTGCGTCGCCTCTCTATCTCTATCGTGTTCGCTATGATCGATTGGTATACAGTATTATTTTCATCATTTGTTATATTATCCTACGATGTTCATGTTTGTGGCGTACTTGTACATATTTGTGTCAATGTTTGTTCTGATGTCTATATAAACCGAATGTACTTGTATGTAAAATCACTATCGACTCTTCTGACTATCCCCTCTTCTTGTGAGGTACCCATAGTCGTCGAATTGCTGCGTTTATCAGGTTATGGGCCCAGGCCGTACCTACTAAACCAGACAGTCGTTCTTCCACCCTCCCAAACATCCACGTATCGAACTCCTACCTGACGACCTCA
>WSTX01008172.1:0-14031 GCA_019633405.1 Tulasnella sp. 408
GTGCGTGGTGGGGGTGATTGGGCGCGAGGGGTTTACATGGCGGGTACAGTTGGTTACACTTTCAAGAAAGTGGGTTCCTCCTCCCCCCTTTCGCTCGCCCCGTCCCGCGCCACTTTAGCCCTTTATGGGCGTGTGCCAAGGGAACGATGGGGTGGCTTGCGATGATTCTGATAGTGGATATACTGACTTTTTGTTTCTTCTATCTTTCCTAATTTTTTTTCGTGCTGGACAACTTTAGGTACAACCGATCTCTTTTCACAAGCTATTCGATCGAAACGTACCCCCATCCCTCATCGACTGCGTCGCCGACCTCATCCGGTACGATCCAGAGCGGAGACTCACCGCGCAGCAGTGCAAGGATCATCCGTATTGGAAGGAGACGGAGAACACCCAACTCACAACCATCGCTATTCAACTCCAAGCACCTCATGATCGTCAATCCTCTTCTCGCAGTCACCATCAACAGCAACCGAAGCAGTCGGAGCAGCAGAGGCAAACGGACCCCACCGGAAGGAGTTACGGATCTGAACCTGGAACCGCCGCTACGTCCAAGAGTGCAGAGCTTGTGGCAGGGACGGGAGAGTTGGATCTGCCTCCGCCTGTTCCGCCGCTACCGTGGAATGCCGGTGCTGCTCCCGGACAGAATGGAAGGGACAGCGCAATGGCGACTATCGCTTCGGAGGATTCACACCGAGCAGGTTCGTGGAGGATTTGTTTGAAGCGTAAGACAAGTCGTGTGCTAACTAGATTATCCCTTCATGGGCAGAAGACCAAATGGACATCTCAAGAGGCTCGTTGGCACCTCCACTAATTCAGGAGCAACATCAGCAACACGCGTCGATCAAGCAGAAACAGCAGCCGCAGTTCACGTCGTCCCCGGTGCAGATGACTTCCCCAAGCCAGCCCTCGCAACCACAGCAAGCCTCGGTTCCACCACCGCAACCTCAGCAAGCCTCGGTTCCACCACCGCAACCTCAGCAGCCTCCTCAGCCGCCACCCGCTCAGCAGAGCAGCGGAAGCAAGTTCGGTCTTGGGATGTTTGGAAAGAAGCCTTGGTTCGGCCCGTTCAAGCACAGTGACGCTGCTACCGCTGCAGCCGCCCCAACACGTCCCTTGGATCCCAAGGCTGAGAAGAAGTTGCTCGCCAAGATTCGTCAGGAGGAGGAGAGGGCCAAGTATGAAGCGAGGGCAAGGAAGCATAGGGAACTTACGCGGGCTGTCATTCGGAAGCGTGAGGAGGACATTGAGGCGAAGTGTGTCAAGGATCCGGAGTTCGAGTGGAAACCTCGATAAGCGCAGCCTCGCGGCTACCCTGCACCTTGCTCGATGCGCTCCTCTCCCATGAGATTACTGCTTGTTCAAACAATCAATTTCCCATTTACTGTGGCTGAAGCAAGAGTTTTACACGTTCCGACGGCTTACTCGTGTCTCACGACCATCCCAACTCTGAGAGGATCAGTCTTGATCACCTGGTGACGCAAACTCCAGGCAAAGAAGTCCCTCCATTCAAGATTTGGATTTGAAGCACGAAACATCCTTAATATTACCCCGCTCTCCTTTGCCTACCTGTGGAACCTGGGGCGCTCGATTTCGACTCTCATGCCGGTTTCTCGATTGTCACCCGTTATGTTCTCCATCTGAGACGGAATCAACATTAAATGGCATATAATTTAAATTTTACAACGGATAACTGAGCGCAAGAGCTACACTAACAAACCTTAGCGTTTGTGGGAGCGCATTGCAGTCACTCGACGGTGGATGTCGGACCCCGCCGCATGATCATATGGAGCTAGCTGAATCTCGTGCCATATGATTAAAGTGTGTACGGGACATACCGCATATCATTCTCTTTGATTTCAAAAAAGCTACAGGGAAGACAAGCGAACTAGAGAAGCGGCCGGGACATGAGGGAAAATTCGGTGGCCTTCTCGGCATCTGCAGCCACCTTTGCTCTTCTTACCTCTGGGAGACTAAACAACCAAGAGTACACCCCTTAGTCTGTGTCGGAGCTATATGTGAATTTCGCATTGCATCCTTACTACCAGCTCGGCTGAGATGGCCAACCTAAAGCCTGGATGGATCTACCAGCAAGCGCTCGGTGAGACACTTGAACCGACATGAAGACTATGAGAAGAACGATGATATAGACTGCAGGTGATATTATGCTTTGTTGGTGCTACATCTGAGCCAGTACGCTCGGTGTCCGATTGCTTCGCCCAAGATTAAGCCCGCTATGGCTCCGCATGCTTCATCTGCTATAGGTTCGTCTCTACATTTTGTATCACTCCTCGTATTATCCCTTGATTCACGGGCAGTTCAACGATGTTTCTAAGTCCCAGTCCCCTGGCATGCTGCTCCGCTGCTGAGGTGAGACGACATCATTCTCCAAGGTTTGAATGTCATTGCTTATGCGATCCTAGGCTAATACGTGCACTATGTCTCCTTTGCGTCCTCAGATGTGGTTGCAGGGCCTACTTGGTCTATTCCTGCCGAGTCGATTTTCCGCGCTGCACCATGCTGCCTATTTTCAAGTTGCTAACTTCTAAACATCATCCCACGTGGTGTAACTAATTCCTACAGTGTCAGCGTCCGAGGGCCCTTTATTATTCTGCGACAAGATGTTCGTCGACCTTGTCACTGTCGCGTGGCCCTGCCGTAAGTTTCACCTCCGCAGCTTGTAACTCGGCTCCGGCTGCTCAAATACCTCCTGGCTTATGGATAGGACAGACCATTTTCGCTTTCGTTACCCGGGGACAGCGTATTAGTCTGTTACTGACCGTACAACGCAACTCTGGATTTGAAGCTTACTCGAATCTGGTTATAGAGGATTATAGGATCATCTTTTGCACAAGCCCCATTCACATACTAGGATGCCATCTGTCCCTGCCAATGTACCCGGGCGACCTTGCGATGGGTGGTTCCTTCCCATGACGATTTTCTTTGTACGGTCAGCTCTGTGTTTTTTGTAAGCCCTTGCCTTAGTCACGGCATCAATCATGGTGACGGACGCAGAGCGCAGGGGATAGATAGTGGTGGAACGAGGTGAATACCAGCAACGTGGAGCAGTCAAACGTATGTCCCACATGTCCCACATTCGATTTCAATGTCGACAGGACCGACAAGCTGCCACCAATCTCTCCCTACACCATTTCTATCTTCACCAGAGCCACTCAAGATAAGAACAGATTACGAATATACTCCTTTTAGGGCGCGAGAGGCTGTCAATCCTAACGCAATTCTTGATATAGCTGGCCGGATTTTCGACTGATGGAAATTGGTCATTTTCAGGCGAAGCGGAGGTCTTGAGGAACGCCCATCACGTTCACGATGATGATTCCATTGTTCAATAAAAGTTCTGCAGATAAAATGCTATTATTTGGTACATTATCGAGTACATATATCCATCCAACTTTCCACTGGTCCAAAGTGAGAGAAAAGTTCTCGAAATGTGGAGGTAGAAAAGAGGGAGGCCAGTTTCTCCCGAATGGATTTCCACCAGAAATTGGTGATGAGTAGAATTGCCCCTAAAGTTTGGGAGGACTTCCCCCGAGCTAGGTCACGCACTGTTTATGGATCCTTCTTACTCCCGACGAAGACACACCAGCCTCTATGAACACCCCAAACGCTCTTGTCTGTACGTATTCAAATTCAGCGTAGCACATATCCCTCATACTTGGTCGCGTTAGTGTGCAACATTCTGGACGGGAAGTATGTTGCACAGACTACTGTCCTAAGGACAACTTCAAGGATTTCTTTAACGTCGACCTCATTCGACACGCATGACACGCTCGTGGCGCACAAAGATTACGCCCCGCCTGAACTTTGGAAGGTCAAGATCTCAGAAGACCAAATCACAATCACTGAAGACCACAGTTTCTCGTTTGATTACGGTCAGGAGTGAGCGTTCAAGGGGTCTCTGCGAATAGGGTACGCCTGTAAATTATACTTGTCGTGCACATCGAAACTGCAACTTTCTATCTCACAGCGGGGCGCAAAATCAATACGTTCTCTGCACGAGCTCGCGAGGTTCGGGCGCCGACTGCTATCAGTGGAATGATTGAAGTTCACCAATCCCTTGATTGTAGATCCGCAGGCAGAGGTCGATCAACTGCACATATGGGATCGCTCAACTGGGATGCCTCTAAAAACCGAGAAGATCGGAGCGGAAGTGGTGGCCTGGATTCCCACCGATTCGGGCCCGTTCATGCTGGCCAGGGCGACCGGCAACCGCATGAACGTATGGACTGCTGACCGCTTTCCAGAGCCTGAGCTGGATCAGTGATTCCTCACTCCCTCGGAGCCTCCATGTTTCTTCGTTGGACCGCCTTCATGGCGGGCGGTAGCATAGGTGTTGGAAATCACGACTGGGTCGGGGCTGCAGAGCAGCTCGTAAGCTAGGGTCCCTAGCGTCCGGTGACGACAAACCTGTCCGAGCCCGGTTATCTATTCAGCTATTCAGACAAATGTGGTTAATGCGAATCTCACTCCCCATGGTTGGGATCACATCCTCGTACCTCGAATTTTCGCTGGGAGTCATGTGACGGGCAGTGCACTGCCAAGCCACCACAACAAAGAACCGGAGCAACCATCACACCTAGAAAGCCAGTCGTGGCATCGACAGCCTGAATCTCAGAATGGAACACAATGAATCCACAGAAGACCTCGAGACTCTGAGGGAACGATGGACAAGGTAGGCCCAGAGGTCATGGTCCAAATGCTCAAGTGGGCCGACATCATTCCGTGACACAGCGAGCAAATGGATTTAGCTCGAGAGTGCAAATTCTACGACGACGAACTACCTTTCAGCGTCACGAGCAAGACTACGAATGAAGAAGATCCCAGCGGAGAAGATTTTGACGAACCTGTTCTTCGTTCCGAGAGCGTAGAAGCGATCGATGTGGAAGGCTTGAGCTATGTTGGCGGGCTGGATATTAGTTTTGTAGGAAGCGAAGACGCTACGAGCGGCAAGAAAGAGGGCGCTGAAGGGCTCCCAGATGCCTACGCAACTATCGCCGTGTTGGAATATCCTTCTTTGAAGGTGAGCAACTACCCGTCCTCGTTCGTTGCTAGAGAGTTTTGCCCCGTTCAACGCCAATCGCTATATATAGCTTCGCTACGAGTTGACCGAGCCGATACACCTCAATACGCCCTACATACCATCTTTTCTTGCATATCGCGAAGCCCCAACATATCTCAGCCTACTCGCGAAACTTAGGGCGAAGCTCCAGCAGGAGGGAAAAGAGAACGAGTTCCCTCAGCTGCTTGTCGTTGACGGCAACGGAAGGCTTCACGTCAGGGAGGCGGGTTCGGCTTGCGCAGTGGGGCTGAGGTCTGGCTTGCCTACGGTGAGTGACGCTCTTACTCGGTGACCTTAATCCGCTAAGCTCATATCGTTCCGTGTAGATCGGAGTGGCCAAAAATTACCACCCACCTCACGGTTCACCTGAGACGGAGGGAGATGAAAAGCCTAATCATGCAACAATCGGAGGAGGATGGAGAGGAACTCAAAAGGGAATGCGCCAAATGTCTCAAAAGGTACTGAAACAACAGGGGGACTGGTTCGGCTTGCACCGACAATCGGCGGAGAGCCCGGTTGCAAGCCGGAACGCTTATATTGGGGCGGTAAGTCCGATGAGATAGCCGACGTTGAGGGACCGACGTTGATGCTTAGACCGTCAACAGGCGGTACTGTCGTCCAAAGGCGCAAAGAACCCTATATTCGTCTCACCCGGGCACAGGGTATCCTTACGAACAGCCGTACGGCTTGCCTTGGTTCTGAGCAAGGTTCGCGTCCCCGAGCCAACAAGGAGAGCCGACGAAGTATCTCGAGTCGCCGTACGCAAGGCGTTAGCGCAAACACCGACAGGGGACGCTTGAGACTGCAGTAATCTTTTATTGATAGAATCTAGGATGTGGATGATGCTTTGAGTGATACAGTGGTGCGATGCGTGAGGGGGTCGTTTGCTGAGGTGCCTATCGTCTCATAAGTAGGTAAATGTTCTCGCCGATGACGATGTTTTGCAAGTGACGGAATGAGCCGGCCAGAGCCATGAGAAGGCCACCGAATGATGCGTAGACGGTTCTGAATAGATGGGGGCCAACAATCAACATTCTCAACAATAGTTGGAAAGAGGTGGGATGTTACGTACACTTTGCCCTCGGCCGCTTCATCGAATTTGTACACCTTCAATGCGATAGAAGCCTAAGTTCCGGGGACTCTGGATGTAGCGTATGACCTTCTTACCCTTCCAAACATGACGTAGTCATAGTCATCGTCTAACCCTTTGGTCGTCTTCGCTCCTGGTCGCCATGTATTTGCCTCCTTGTCTTGGTTGAGCCCACCTAAAGACAACGATGACGCCAGCGTGACGGTCACCGCCTCTCCTTTGTACAGCGGATACAGCTCCACGTTATAGTCGAGCGAGAGGGTCATATCGAAGTTGGAAGATTTCGCTGTCAGACGAGACACTTTGAGGAGGGCATAAAATGAGCGGATGGCCGGAATGGTGCGACGGCGAGGCTAGGAAATATTACCTCGGTCGAAGCGTTTCCCCTCCGTATCGATCCCGTTGATGGTGAAGATGTCATCGAACAGAATGTTAGAGTCTCGAGAAGCCATGACAAAGTTCCGCCTGAGGGTGGTTGGAGAAGCAGTGGAAATTTCCCAAAGGACGGAGACGGCGACTTCCCGGAGAACATCCAAACAAAACAAACACAACAACCGGACGTTCGTTCGCTTTTCTACTCTGTTGCAACCTGGCTCAATCGCCTTTTCGCAAAGAGAGTACACGCAACTATGGCAAATTTTTGACGCGAAGCCCTCCTATCAACGAGTGATATGCAGCCTGTCCATAGATCTAGTGGCTGCCAGTCGCGGGTCACTTCCCAGCGGGGTGGCACGACTGTCGACAAATCGGTCCACAGAAGGATAGCTTCAAACAGCTTTGAGCATGAATTACTCTGTAAGTAGTCAGTCTCGAGTACTGACCGGCTTTTTGCTCTTATTTTATAGTGTTGGTCTGTTCACTTCCTTCCCCGCGCCGGGCAAAGACCCTCGGGTGCGATTAGCAATGAAACCCGCGTATATATGCCCGAAAGCCGAGCGATCAATGCTCAAGACTGATCAATATCGGTGGCTTGCATTTCACTGTTTGGGTATCTCTGGGTCTGCCCGAGCTAAGACGCGAACAACTGCCGACCAAGGACAAGCCAGACCGACGTCATCTCCTCCATCAATTTTTTCAATGGATCCAAGTGACCCTTCAAAAGGACTCAGCAGCTATTTCGCACATCTATCGTATCTTCCCATTCCCCTTCCCTCTTCGTCGGGCGTCCTCTGCAGAAATGACGTCTCTCTACCCACCACCTGACTCTCCCTCCTGGAGTTCTCGGATTGTCTCCGGAGGGCTCGAGATTGTTGATACTCAACTCGAAAAGGCTTCTTTATACGTCGAGCGTGAGTCCTTCGGTGTCCTCTGTTACGGTCCCGAACTAACCCCCGGGCGCCTCGCAGAGCTCAATCATGCGCTTCGACCTGTTCCCAGGCAGACCGAGCTCATCGACTTCGTTGACAACCCCGACCTCCGACTCTCTTCAGGTTCTCGGCTGATCGAGGCCCTTAGGGAACAGGTAGGGCGAAGCACCAAAGACGCGTCTGGCGCTAATGTTGGACATCTCGCAGATCCACAAAGGTCTCCCCGTCACGCTCTCACTTCAAAATGCTGCCGCGCTCGTCAATGCTCTTTCAGCAAACTTGACTGGTGGCTTGGACGATAGGAAGATGCTCGTAAGTCACATGGATGTCTTTGTAAATCTCCTGAAAACTCACATCCAATTGTGACCCCGGTTAGCTCGAATACGTTCTAGTCTTTCTCTCTCGTCTTCCTTCCAATTCTCCTTTCTCTAAGACTCTCAGTGACAAAGTCATTACTCTTCTCTACAACGACCTGCCTCATCCACCAGCCGCTCTTGTCGGATCCAAGTACCGCTTCCGCTCCGCCGATGGCTCTGGCAACAACATCTACAAGCCAGACATGGGAAAGGTGCAGCCATTGAAACTGCCATCGCATCGTCTCTGTACTCATTCTCATCTTTTTCAGGCCGGCTCCCATTACGCTCGAAGTGTACAAGGTCGTCACCCACTTCCCCAGACTGAGCTTCCGTCAGCAAGTCTCATATTCGACGCCCTCCTCAAACGAGAAACACATGTCGAGCACCCATCCGGCCTCTCGAGCCACTTCTTCGCTTTCGCCAATCTAGTCATTCATTCGGTATGCTTCCCATCTCGCGTGTCTGAGCTAAAATCTTTCCATTTGGCTGACTGGCACCATGGCGACGCAGCTCTTCCACACCGACCATTTTGAAGGGGGGGAAGCAATTAACAAGACTTCGTCGTACCTCGACCTCAGCATCATCTACGGCAACAACCAAGACGAGCAAAACTCCGTCAGGCTCTTGGACGGTACCGGCCGGCTCCAACCGGATACCTTCGCCGACGGACGCCTTCTCCAGATGCCTCCTTCCACCCTAGCTCTTTGCGTCCTCTTCAGTCGCAACCACAACTACATCGCGACGAAGCTTCTGGCGATCAACGAACAAGGCCGGTGGAACCGAAACGTCGAGGGTCTTGACAAGGTGGCGAAGAAGAAGCAGGACGAAGAGATCTTCCAGACTTCCCGCCTGATCAACTGTGGATGGTTCATGAATACGATCCTGTCGGACTACTTGGTGAGTTCTTGCTCCTGGGAGCTTTGCTGAAAATGCGCACCTGGTAAACGAGCTCATTCCCATCTTTAGAGTGCCATTCTGGGACTTGTCCGCGAAGGCAACTCATGGTCGCTGGACCCGCTGCAGACGTTCCGCGACTCGGACCACAAGATTTCGGAGAGGGGCCAAGGCAACATCGTCTCCATAGAGGTAATATTCAAGTCTTCCATCAATCTTTTCCCGCGTCAGCTAACGTCTTGTCTCGTATCAAGTTTACCGCGCTCTACCATTTCCACGCTAGCATATCTTCAGGCGACGAACAGTGGGCAGGAGATTCGATCAGTCGCATGTTCCCAGGGAAATCGTTCGACGAGGTGCGTATTTTCTTGTCGCCCATTTTTGTAAGGTTTGCGCACCTCTGACAATGGTTTGAACCGTTTTTGTGTAGATATCCGTCGAAGACTACAAAGAAAAGATCAAGGAATTCCTTTCCCGTCCACGTACTCCACCGAGTTCTTGGACTTTCGGCGGTCTCACTCGAATGAAAGATGGCACATTCCCGGATGACGGCCTGGCCAGGATCCTTCAAAATGCTACTGAAGAACCTGCGGGTGCTTTCGGTGCAAGACGCACCCCTCATGCTTTGAAGATTGTGGAGATCATGAGCATCGAGCATAATAGGGAGTGGGGCACTTGCACGCTCAACGCGTTCCGCTCTGTGAGCTCCTTCTATTCATCTCGCTGAACTCGTTCTGAAGCTACTATTTTAGTTCCTCGGTCTTAAGCCGTACGCGACGTTCGAAGAATGGAACCCAAGACCGGATATTGCCGACGCCGCACGACGACTCTACGGGCATCCAGACAACCTCGAACTTTATGTCGGACTACAAGCGGAAGATACCAAGCCTCCTATACCCGGTGCTGGTCTCTGTCCAGGCGAGCGCATATCGAGCGTGTTCTGCGGGTTTACCGCCGAACTCTGACGTTAGATCGCGCTCTTAGGCTATACAACCTCGAGAGCGATATTGGCTGATGCTGTCGCCCTCGTCCGCGGGGACCGCTACTTGACGACCGACTACACCGCAGCTAACTTGACCTCTTGGGGCATCAACGACGCCAAGCGGAATCCTAAGAACCCTGCGTTCGGAGGCATGCTTCCTGGTCTGTTTATGAGGACCTTGCCGAACCACTACGATCGTCAGTCTCAGAAAACCACTTCCTGTTGACGGCGTTGTGTTGACGCGAGACTTTCTTCCCCTTCAGCAAAGTCTGTCTACACTCAATTCCCCTTGATGACGTACGTTTTTCTTGACCTTTCGGCTGTCGAGCTCTGAACCTCACTTTCCCTAACGTCTCTAGTCCGAGGTCGATGAAGACGTACTTGAGCAACATCAACTTGGCGCACAAGTACAGTTTCGATCGGCCTGTCGCCCTCCCGGTCATGCGGCCCCTCAAATCGGCTTACGACGTTCGTGCGGCGCTGACGAACCCCAACCTGCACTCGCGCATTCCTCTGCTCGCCCGGGACATTTTCCCCGGTGTAACGTAAGCCTTTCAAATAGCTCGGTCCTTTGGTTCATCGATAGACTGATCGGCGGGGGATTTTCACGGACAGTTATTTGACGACCTTCAACCGTCCAGAACTGCATCGAGAATACCGAAATCATCTCTATCAAGCGTTTGCTGGGAGCGCTGCGAGCCTTCATGCCAAGTACCTCGCGAAGTTGTCAGCGCAGCTCATCCAGTCGAAGTCGTACTCCGTGACGGGGCTTGGCAAGACTTTCGTGGACATCGTCAAGGACGTTATCCAGCCGCTTGGTGTACGGTTTGCGTCTACCTTTGTGGTGAGTGAACTGGACCCAATCGTCACGCCTGGATGGCTCACGGTTCGCCTCATCAGCTTGGCATTGCTCTGAAGGGTAAAACTTCCCCGCATGGTGCCTACTACGAGGGTGAAATTTACCAGAGGCTCAAGAGCATCTACGACTACATCTTCTCTCTTAACCCCACCTCGTCCACAATTTCGGTTCTGGATCAAGCTCGAGAGGCTGCTTCTGAGCTGGAACAGCATGTTCGTCGTCACTTCAGAGCCATCGAAGGCGGTCTGGTGTGTATCTTTCATGGCCTCCTTAGTCTTAATTTCCTGACCGTTGTCCTACCGCGCTCTTAGATTCCATTCGCCAGTCTCTACGACAAAGCTGTCCACGTTATCACAGGCTCGCCTCACGAGGCTCACGATTTCCTCAGTCGACTGTTGAAGAGGCAAAGGGACCGTGACGATCTCGCGTTTGATGCTGTCGTGTTGGCCGCTCTCCTCGCTGTCGAGTTCCCCCAAGGCATGTCGAGAATATCGTCCGGTCGTTTTGACGTCCAAATCGAACTTATGTTATTTACCTTTCATTAGTCTTGACGAACGTCGTCGATGTCCTACTCAGTGACGCCTTCCTTCCGAAAGTCGTTGCTTTGGCCTCATCGGGTTCCAACACCACCTTCGCGACGCTCAAGGAAGTCGTTCTCGAAGCCATTCGACTTGCGCCCCCTGTTCCTGGAGTTGTACGAGAAGCAATGTGCGACACGTCCATCAATGGCAAGCCGATCAACCAAGGAGATCGTGTCTTCGTCAGTCTCGTTGATGCTGCGTACGACGTCAGTTCCTCCAGTTTTATCCCTTTCTTTCAGACTTTCTAATCCTCTTTCTCGTTAACATTAGCCTTACTTTAAGAATCCCGATAATATTATCACGCCTAGCAGGGCAAAGGATCTAGTGAATGACGGCTTGTCGAGGTTCGGATTCGCAGGGGATACCATGGCCTTAGTTCTCACTACCTATCCGCCAGGCTCCTCGGTCCGGATTGGATTGCAGAGGCTGCATTACCGGTCATCAAGAATATTTTCTCGCTCGGTGGTCTGAGTCGGTTCCCTGGTAGCCTGGGTCATCTTTCGTACGTTCAACCGTCTCGTTCACTTGGAACCCCACTCAACCTATCTTATTTCCAGCGGCCTCAAGGGTGAACTACCTGGTGGTACGAAGATCCGCGAGTATCTCACTCAGTCTCAACAAATCACTACAACGCCTTCGAAGCTCCTCCTTGGTGTGAGTTTTACTTCGGGTTATAACAATTCTGCGAACTCACACCTCGTCGCACATAGTACACCAACGAAGCCTCGATTTCTACCTCAACTACGTCGACCAGCACATTGCGTCCAAACTATCCCCCTCTCCCTGTTGACTGGAGCTCTGCGCCGACCAATGCCTCAGATGGCTCCGACTCGGTACAAACACCTTCGAAAGGTGGCTCTAAGGCTCCAAATGGTGATGCAACCAGCTCAAAGCCATCTTCCGGGACCGACAATGCAGGCAAACAGCCTCAACTAGCATCGCCAGTGGACTACAAGCCTGAATTCGTTGGAGGTGTTGGCGGAGGAGCAAACGATTCCGACTACGACTATCAGGCAGGCGATGATGCGACGGAGCAAGGACCTGAGGTAGGGGAGGTCATACGCACACCTACCTGAACCCGTTTTGGCTCACCGTTCACCGAACCTAGGCTACCTGGAAGCCAGATCTACCCCCTCACGAGCCCCCTGCGACGAACCTGCCGACGTCTGACGACGGCGAGGAAGTTTTCAAGCCCTGGAGACCAGATATGCCCCCATACGAACCTCCTGCAACGGCCCAGCCGAGGCCTGAAGAAACCGGGGAAGTTTTCAAGCCCTGGAGACCTGACCTCCCCCCTCACGGACCTTCTGCAACGCCCCAGCCGAAGCCCGAAGAAACCGGAGAAGTCTTCAAGCCCTGGAGGCCCGACCTACCCTCTCGTGAAGACACGACTAAGGGCGAGGAAGCTTTCAAGCCCTGGAGACCAGATATACCCTCTTACGAACCTCCCGCAACGATCCAGCCGAAGCCTGAAGAAACTGAGGAAGTTTTCAAGCCTTGGAGACCCGACCTGCCCACTCGGAATGATCCGTCTAAAGAGAAAGACACGGAAGAGACTTCGGTTACGCCTAACGCTCGCGAGCCGAGTCTAGGCGATCAGAATACTCAGAAGTCCAGCCAAGTGCGTTACGACTTTATTTTACTCGACTGAATGGTTGCTGATCACCGAGTCCTTAGAACAAGCCCAAAGATCAGGAGACTGTCAATGGGGCTACATCACAATCTCCGTCTAAACCTTCAGACAACGTAAGTATGGATCCGCCGCTCTCCTCATTCTCTGCTCACCTCCTACCTTAGGATGCACAGCCAGTTCAGACCGAGAAAGACCAAGGAGTTGCTACAGCGGGTCCGGTTCGTGTTTCATCTTGGGGCGTTACGACCGGAATTGTTGCTGAGTTTAATTTTCTGCAGAATGGGAACGATACAAGCGGTGGTAATCAAGAGCCCTCCGGAAATTCACGAGACCAGGTTCGCACCATTGACTCCTGTTCACCATGCTATCCTAATTCGGCCTTTCCAGACTCAAGACCCAAGTAAAGCCGAAACCGCAACCCTCCCATCTCAACCAGAAAAGACCACTCAGCCTGACAAGCCTGTCGACCAGACCCCTCTCCCACCCCAGCACGAACCGTCTGGTTTCACGCATACTACTCCGGTCGGCAACCTAAGAAAGGGCACAGCTTGGGATGACTACACTTTCCCGCCAAACCCCGGCGAGGCTACGATCACGGTAGTCAAGGTTCTCCACGACACGGGGGGACTCCGTGCGATCCAAGTAAGGGCACCCTCTCTCTCGCGCGCCTTGTTTCGGCGACTGACTTCTGGACGGTAGACATCTTACTCAGGCAAATGGGCTCCCAGACATGGTGCTGCGGACGCCACATCGTACCGAGAAGATAACCTTTACTTGCAACGCGGAGAAAAGATTGTTAGGGTGGAAGGCCGGGAAAGTGACCAGATAGTGACGGCCATGCAGCTTTTTACGTCTACAGGTGGGAAGGCTTGTCTGATCGAGGCCTTTCGACGTGTCGCTGAGCTAGGGTCTTGTAGGTCGCAAGAGCAGCTTGTTTGGCTCAACCACAGTTGGCAAGCCGTTCTCCTGGGAAGGCAATGTCTTGCGTTACTTCAGCGGCACCGAGTGCGTCTCTCGAGCTATATATGTCGATACAGGCGCTAACCCCGGATCCCCGTTTACTAGAGACGACACCGGCGTCACTGCACTTCGAGGGCATTTTACTTAGATTAGAAAATGTTATAGTACTTGTC
Organism: Tulasnella sp. 408; assembly: GCA_019633405.1. Classification (NCBI taxonomy): domain Eukaryota; kingdom Fungi; phylum Basidiomycota; class Agaricomycetes; order Cantharellales; family Tulasnellaceae; genus Tulasnella; species Tulasnella sp. 408. The sequence goes on from WSTX01008172.1 coordinate 13,913, forward strand.
TTGTTGTGTCTTGCGATTGTCGAATGCAAGCCTCTTGGGCTTTCCTGTTTGTGGCGGTGCTGTTCTACGTGTGAAGTTGGATTTTGCTGTGAACTGGTCAAGGCGTCGACCACAATGAA
>WSTX01008174.1:0-13978 GCA_019633405.1 Tulasnella sp. 408
TGGGTTCAGAAATAGAAGGCCGAGCACTGCCAACCCTGAGCGGATAGGTTTGGAACCAGATAAAATAAGTAGCCGATTAAATATAGATGATGACACGCGACGTACTTTTCGATTCGTAGCGTAAGTCGAAGGTGCAGGAGCGGAACCGATCGCCAAAAGCGCCCATGTGCACTACCTGTTGTGCCAAGAACACGCCTAGAACGCGCAATGTACGCCTGAGGGATGAACTTTTTCATCATTTCCACAATCGATGGGAACGTTGGTTCAGTCTATGTGAAAGCCTCAGGATCCGCCTGTGACCCCAGATGCGATAAGCTGTTCCGAAGCGGTTCATCAGGGGCAGTGATTGGCTAAGTATAGACGCGGCACGAGGCATTCACACCCTCGTTGGTTGAAGGCAATGTGGATGCTCCAACTGGAAGACGCTCGTCAGCCAAATGGAACATCCGGGAGACACCGAAGTGGAAAATCTATCTCGGCTCGACTTACCAATTTGGTGGGTGTTCAAACGATTTTTTGATTTGTTAAGTTCGGAGGGTTATCTATCGGAGCCTCCCTGAAGGAAGTGAGTCAAGCCATAGACTATTCAGACGATACATGCGGTGCTGTAGGCTAGTGAAGGCAAGTAAAAGGTCTAGGATCCGCCTCGACGTGAGTTGGACCAGGCATCTGGGTATTGGGGGGGGGGGGGGTGGGCGAGGATCGAAAGACTTGGTCACGGGTTGACGCGAAGAAAATGATAAACGTTCTTTTCAACTCGATGGTTGTGGCATGAGGCTTGTTGAAGCTGGAACGGAGGACACGCCGAGCCGGTCCTGGGTTGATTTCAGTTCAGATGCAAATCGAACCGTGAGACCCTTCTCCATTTGGAAAATTCAATCAATGACGTCATCCTAACACGAGCGCTCGAGCACGCAGATGCGTGTTCCAAGCCCGTTCGCAGCCAGTGTAGACACCAGCTCTGGTCAACGAAAAAAGGACAGACCGCACCGTCGATGGATCAGAATTCGACATTGGACTCCCAAACGTGAGCATCTCCCAGACTGAAATTCTCATGCAGTCCACTTTGCATGAAGTTGGAAGAACATTGCCAGCAAAGTTTGATCGCGACTTCTAGTAAGCTCTACAGCAAAAATCGAGGCCCGTTAATCCGGCGCCAAGCCAGTAGTCATACGACATCCGTTTGATATGCAATATACCCGACGTTGCACAAGGCCGCCCGAAATTAGAGCCTTAAATATATATTGTAAGTTGCCCCGTTATCACTTAGTCTATCCATCTCGGCTTTGAATGTAGAGGAAGTGAGCTCAGGTGGGCTTCAACTCGAGGGTGTGTAGAATGCTGAACGTCGCTGGTGCCTGGACCAACTTCTCGGATGCAGGCGTGGATACATCGCTATAGTAGCTGGTTGACTCCGCATTCCCGGAGAAGTCAATACCACCTGGGAAAGTCGGTTTCAGCTTTGCAAGCAATCCTGGAGTATAAATATCTGGCGTGACCTGGTTGAGAAGATACTTCATACGAATTGCGCGCCAGTCGTCTGGGTATTAGTCATAGGATTGTCTTCAGCAACGTCGCAATGCACGCATATGTATAGGGGGTTGCCTTTTCATGTCCTCCTCCCCACTGATCAGTCGCTTCAGACTGCAATTTAAATGTAGAAGTAAAATTTGTGACTGGGTGAGACGTTAGAAAGTTTCGATGATTATCGGATTCCGAGCGATGCAGAGCAGCACAGACGCTTGTTCCTTCTCAGCTATCTTTTAGTCTGCATGGAAAGCAATACGTGAGTGTCGTTTGCTCTCATTTAATATGACAATCTAGCTGCAGGGACTAATGGACTACTAATCGATCCGTGACCTCGACCAGCCTGTAGCAGGAATCGAGCTTTGTCAATCAACCCAAGCCAGTACCCTTGCAACGTGCGCACGGTATCCAACTTCCTGTTTATTGTACCCAATCTGTACCCAGCCACTATTGGAGTGTGCCTTTCCTGGATGCAAACCCTCCTCATGCTCGACCTGGCAGATGAACGCGGCTCGATAAGGATGGAACATCTCGACTCCAGCGTCGACGGCAAAAAACGAAGAGTGTTGTATCGAGCTTCGACTTCCCCTCTCGTAGGGGACAGCAACCCACCGGAAGTAAGAGGGGTTACCAACAAGGACCTCAAACGGCGAAATTCGGTCGATTTCCTTCCGGTGAAGCGGCAATCCAGCACCTATGCATACAATAGTAAAAAAACATTATGTGAGTGCCACGTTCTAGAGACTGCTAAAGTACCTCAAACACAAACCAGAGAAGTGTTTGCCACATTTTCCAACGACGAGTCCAAGGTCATTGTACCACACCCGGGCACTATAGAGCAGTTCGCCTGAACGCTCAAAGCCTGTTGGAAGGGCGTGACTCGGGATATCCCGCTCTGTTTCTACTAAAAGCCAGCACGGCGTCGACTTGTCTGAGACCTGTTCGTACATTCTTCGGCGTTCCCTGGCCTGTTTCAGCCAATCCTCGCGACTTCGGATAGCCTGAATAGAAGCGGACGGCGCTACATTCGTGAACCAATTCTCAACCCGGATACGAGCTGGAGAGACCGCTACGGCCGGTGGAAAAGGGTAATCAATCAGGATGGCTCTCTCGAGGCGACGCCAGTTTGTTTGCACGTCGAGAGGAAGCGAGGCATGCCACCTCAGAGCGTCTCCCGCAAAGCAAGGAGATGCCAGCCTAATCATCCACTCCGGATCATTATCTCTCCCTTCTTCAATTGCCCGCAATCGAATTTCTCGAACGAAATCCTGACATTCGTTCTTGTCTTTCCCGGTGAACGTGAAGACAGACCGCTCCCGCTTGGCTGAAGGCACGTCAGTATCGTCAGAACAACTCATCGGCTGGGTTAGCATCGGAGAGCTACATACACTGAGTACCCATCTCTTCTAGAGCCGACTCTCCATACTGTGAGAGGATCGAGCGGCGCAGGAGTTTCCAGCTGATCTGAGTTTCATCGTCAAGGCTTTCAAACCACTTTAGCGCCTCGCCTCCAAACCGAATGGAGGCATAGTCGGCCATCCACTCATCGTTTCTTTGATGCCCCTCTTCAATGGCCCGTTCACGAATAGCGCGGATAAACTGGTGACAGGTAAGCTCCCCGCTCCCAGAAAAAAGGATGTCCCCTGTCAAGTTACTTTCAGTTTCTGTGGAACCGTAGCTTGAGCAAGAAAAATTCATATCAACCTGGTTCGGAATCCGGGTTTGAGGGATCGCACATAGGTAAGTAAGTGCAGGGTGAAAGATGGCCACCAGAGATTGCGATTGCCGTAACATGCGCTGCATGGATTCTCATGCCTTCTTAATATAGTTAATAGCGGGCCTCCGGTTCACCAGCTTTCCCCGTGCACCATTTTCCAATTGAGGAATAGATCCGTCGCAAGCTAAGATACATAAACTCTAAAAGCTATGTGCTTCACACCAGTCCACCCATGCGAGTACCCGAACCAAATTCTGGTGAACCTCGCGCCCACCCCAGCAGAGGAACGCGACTGAATCCCCTGAATGCACTTTTCCAGGGTGCCAATTCCCGGTGTGAAAGCCTTGGTATATGAAAGATGCTCTGCCGATCGGTTTATCAATCCCGGCTTCAACGCCCTCAAACGGGCGATGAACGATAGATCATTCGTTTGGTTTCGGAGGTACGGCGATCCATTGAAAGTGGCAAGGATCGCCAACGAGAACTTCGAAAGGCCGGATATCCTTCATTTCCATGTCAGAAAGAGGAAGGTGAGCTCCTGCGCTTTGAGAATAAGTATCCGAAACTTGGTGCGGAACAGGGGGGATTGATCAAGCCAGAGAACTCACCAGGAATATTACGCTGACATTTCCCCACCACAAGCCCGAACGGCTCCCGCCAAGCTCGAGCGCTATAATCAGCTCCCCCGGCAAGCATTGGCCCGGTTGGAACCGCATTTTCAGGGATGTCCGCCTCCGAGTCGACAAGTAGCCAACATGGAATCGACTTGTCGTTGGCTTCGAGATACATCCTCCGACGCTCACGAGCTTGAGCTAGCCAATGCTCCCGCGATTGAAGCCCCTGAAGAGAGGTAGAAGGCCGGACCTTCCGGTACCAGTCATCAATATGGATACGAGCAGGAGAGATAGCGAGACTGGGTTGTGTGGGGAAATCACGAAAGATGGCCCTTTCGAGGCGTCGCCAATCCCTTTGGACATCAGCCGGGAGACTAGCATGCCAATCGAGGGCTTTCCCAGAGAAGTAAGGATACGCCGATCTAACGATCCACGCCGAGTCATCTTCCTTTCCCTCGCTGCATGCCCGCAATCGGATGCTTTGAACAAAGGATCGGCAGTCGTCTTTGTCCTTTCCCGTAAACATTGGCAGCTTCTTGTGGGCTATGAAAGATGTCAGTAATACTAAAAGGGTGCTGTTGGCGCAGTACCACACTCCGTATCCAAGGGGGCTTGGTTTGTCGTCGGTGGGGTTCGTATAACGGGAAAGAAGGGCTTGACGAAGGAGCTTCCAATCCCCCCGAATCACATCATCCAAACTCTCATACGATGCCAATGCTTCCCCATCAAGGCAGATCGAAGCGTAGTCAGCCATCCACTGGTCGTCTCTCTGTTTCCCGATCTCCATCGCGCGTTGTCGGATGGCGCGAAGGAACTTGTGGCAGCTCAGTCCGTCCTTGCCAGTAAAGGTAACGTTCTCTGCCAGATTTAATTAGAGCTAGGCGAAGGCTACAGTACCGGGGGAAACGATGCTCACCAGGTTCAGGATTCATCTTTGAAGAGTCGGGCATGGGCAGAATGTTTGTCGAACTCGTAGAGAATTAGGATTCCGCGCGGTGCTCCAGAAAGGGAAGGGGTTAGCTCCTGCTTACCCTCTATGCTGAGTGCAACCCGGCCGATTCCCCGCACACAGGAACACAGAAAAGCGAGCGACCCTTCTATTGGGATTGAATTGACGTTCCTGGCCGAGGTCATTCGGCTTCAGATCGACCTGCAAAAGCACGCGAAGACAGTAGCAGCGTTGATTACGGTTAGAATGCAAACCAAACTGTGGCAACTTGTTCCTTCCGCACAAGTTCAACCATGACGTCAGCTCACCTCGGGACCTTGGATCGAGACCGCAGATACACATGGCTTGTTCACAAGCGCGACTCAATGTCCCAAATCAACCAACTCAGGCAAAGACCGGACGGTTCTCCGAGTGTTTCTCTTCCGGGCATAAACTGCACGGGCCGCGGACCCATGGCATGAAGCTCCAATGATGACTTCGAAGCTTTTTTCCTACCCAACCTCTTTCGCGAAGACTTCCATGTGGCATCTTGGATGCAGATGAGAGCTGGAGTCAGCCATAGCCTCGTTGGTTCCTTCGGGATCCTCCCAACAACTGAAACATCCAGAGTTTTCTGTGCGACAACTCGACTTGTATGCTGATACAGGGTCCGCCCGCTGTCGACGGGCTTTCGTCAAAGATGTCTGTGCCTGTGCATAATTGCGTTATTAGGAGTGGCACATTTCAGGTCGGCCGGGCTTAACAAGATATCACCTTTCCGTCCTGTCCGCTGCTGCGAGATTAAGATTTCAGCGTTCTCCAAGCTGTGCAAGCGATTCCCCCTTTGACCGCACTGATTTAACGTATTAGGGGCGCGGAAAATGAGATATCTGTCATCTCGCTGCACTGGAGCCGGGAAGACCGGGGGGGTGGTTCACGCGGATGCTGGTGTGCGATGGGTCATTCAAGCCTCGTTGGTTTGGTTCGCATATGGGTACATAAGCCATTCCGAGCCGCTCTATAACATCGATTGATTTTGCTCCACTCGAGCAAAGTAAGCTCATAGTTGTCTCGCAGAGCTCGGGTGTCCGAGATCAGTCTAGTACCTTGGTTTGTGAAGGCTGTACCGCTAGTAACGAGGGCGCCATATTTGATTCTCGCTTGCCCAACAACTCCATTTACTTCGGTATATGTCCTTGTAAATCGAGAACGTCACGCATATATTACAGCATCGTTATGAGAGATGTCTTGCGTAGAAGGTGTCTAGTTCGCCCAGGCTAGCAGCCGAACATCATGCGTTGCCTGCTTGCACTCCTGTCCGCCTTGTCCAATCTCCGCAGTTGGGTGAGTTGAATGAACCTTGCCAGGGCACAGACCACCTTCATGCCGAAACTGAGAGATAAACGTTGCTCGATGACGATGACACAGCTCGAACCCAGCATCGACTCCGGCAAAAGACCGATGGTTTATGGTACTGGGCTTCTCCGTATGGTATGGGACTGCGACCCAATAAAAGTAGGAGGGATCGCCCACAAGAACTTCGAACGGTGTGACCCCCTGTATTTCTCTACCGTTAATGGGTAGGCCTGCGCCTTTGTATTTGATATGCGGTACTCGTGAGTTGAAGTGAGGCAGGTCAACACGTATTTTACGTACCAGAAATGTGTCTACCACATTTTCCGACAATGAGTCCACATCCCCCTACCCAGGCTCGAGCACTGTACAGGACTTCTCCTGAGCTTTCGAAGCCTGTGGCAAGGGCAGCGGCAGGAATATCTTTTTCGGTTTCCACAAGCAACCAGCACGGCGCCGAGTTGTCTCTTACTTCTTGATACATTCGTCTCCTTTCTCTAGCTTGGCTAAACCAATCCTCTGGCGAGTTAATGTTCTGAAGAGAAGCAGACGGACAAACATTGATGGACCACCTCTCAACAAAGATGCGGCCTGGGGATATGGGCTGAGGACGAGCAAGGGGATAATCAACGAGGACTGCCTTTTCAAGGCGATGCCAGCTGGTTTTGATGTCCTCAGGGAGTGAGGCATGCCATTCGAGGGCATTACCGGCAAAGCAGGGGAATGCTGACCGGAGCATCCACGAGGAGTCGCCGTCTCTACCTTCGTTAGATGCTTTGAGCCTGATCTCCCGAATGAATGCCCGGCATTCTTCTTTGTCTTTTCCGGTGAACGTAAAAAAGGACCGCTTGTCATCTACTTAGCAAATACTCACGTTTATATCAGAAGGCTTAAATTGAATCGACCAATATCTCCGACGGACCTTAGTTCAAAGGAATTGGTTCGTTTTGTGGCCCCTGTCCGTATTGTGAGAGAAGGGAGCGACGCAGCAATCTCCAGCTCATTTGCGTTTCATCATCAAGACTCTCAAACCAGAGCTGCGCATCGCCTCTGAAAAGCACGGAGGCGTGATCGGCTATCCACTCGTCATCTCTTTGTTTTCCCACTTCAAGAGCTCGTTGTCGGATTCCGAGGATAAACTGATGACAAGTGAGCCCTTCGGGCCCAGTAAAAACTATTTCTTCTGAGTGCGTCCGGCCTCGGTGTAAGTATAGTAACAGCCTATCGAGTAATCGCTTGACTTACGCGTTTCAGGGATCATTCTTGGGGGATCGGCCATCACTGGGGAAGTTGGGAGGCCCGCTGAGGTTGGTGTATGATTATCGAGACATGGCTCAGCGCATGGCAAACTCGACTTCCCAGGCCATCCCAAACGGGTTCATGGAAAGATCTCCCATAATGCCCGGTTTCTCCAAAATCAATACTAATCCGTTATTAGAATACAACGAAACTATTGATCTGCCCATGCAAGTACTCGTCCAAGATGCGTCTCCTTGGTCACCTCTTTTCCATCTATACATCCATGAGCCCAATGCCCCGGGGAGTGGACCTTCCCCGGAAGCCGACCATCATCGCATGGAACCTGAGAAATGAACGTTGCTCGATTGCGATTGTATAGCTCTAGCCCAGCTTCAACTCCCAAAAATGGTCTATGCTTCACATTTCCAGAAGGCGCTGACCTGTTAGGCCCAGCAACCCAGTAAAAGTAGGACGGATCTCCGACAAGAACCTCAAATGGCAGAATGCTCTTAAATTCCTTGCCATATAAGGAAATATATGCCCCTGAAAATGCCCGATAGGAGATGGATGGTGAGTTCGAGCTAAGTAAGTGACCGATAAAGACCCTCACCCGAAATATGCCGGCCGCATTTTCCGACAATGAGACCCTTGTCTTCTTGCCATGCTCGTGCGCTGAACAGTGACTTGCTAGATTTTTCACATCCCGTCCATAAAGCGTTCTCTGGAATGTGATCCCCTTGCTCGATTAGCAGCCAGCATGGCGTTGGCTGATTCTTGGCTTGGAGGTACATCCTCTTACGCTCTTTTGCTTGTGCCAACCAATCGTCCCGAGATCGGATTGCTTGCATTGAGGGTGATGGCGCCGCAACAGTGAACCAGTCGTTGACTTGGATGCGAGCTGGGGAGACCGTAACACTAGAAGGGAAAGGGTAATCAACGAGGATGGCCCGTTCCAGGTCGCGCCAATTGGATGGACAGCCGCCGAGAGTGATGCGTGCCATTCAAGGGCGTCCCCTGCAAAGCAAGGGGACGCAATCCTGATCATCCACTCTGGATCATTATTCTTCCCTTCTTCGGATGCTCGCAGCCGAATCTCTCGAACAAACTCTCGACATTCGTTTTTATCCTTCCCGGTGAATGTGAAAACCGAGCGCTGTTCCTTGGCTTAATGGGGATCATAAGAGATACATACTTCTCAGCCTGTCATACTATAAAGACCTACCTGCGGTAGCAGCAGTTGCTTCTTCATAAGCCGGCTCCTCATAGTGTGAGAGAATCGAACGGCGGAGTCGTCTCCAGCTAGTCTGCGTTTCATCGTCAGGGCTTTCAAACCACTTCAACGCCTCGCCTTCGAACCGAACGGAAGCATAGTCGGCCATCCATTCATCGTTTATCTGGTGGCCAGCTTCAAGAGCACGTTCGCGAATTGCGCGGATGAACTGGTGACATGTGAGTCCCTCGTTTCCCAAAAGAATATGTCCCCTGCAAAGCAATCCTCAAATCAGGAAGCGACCAGCTTAGATAAAGAAAATCTGGGGTGACTTGGCTCAGAGTCCATTTTCGAAGGATCGCGCATCAGTGCGTAGAGGCAAGAAAAGGGACGGCCACCACGATTGCCGTAACATGAGGTTTGGGTTCAGTGGGTTCTCATGCCTCCCTAATGTGGTTGAAGGAGGCCCTCCCACTTCGGCACGGTTTCGGTGCACCATTTTCCCAGTGCAACACCTGCATTGATCCTAAATACTCGAAAGTTCAATTTGCATCAATCTGCTCATGCAAGGACCCTGACCAAATTCTCCCGAAGCTCGCGTCCACTGTCAGAGCTGAAAAACCCAACTGAATCCTCTGAATACACTTTACCAGAGTGTGGACCCCGGTTGTTGAAGTCTTGAAGTACCAGGGTTGCCTCCAAAGCACCGAGGTCATTAATCCCAGCTTCCACTACTTCGAATCCGCGATGACCCCCTGATTTTCCACTCCCCGATTCAGGGGTACGGCGATCCACTGAAAGTAGGAAGGATCACCGAGGAGGACCTTGAAAGACCTTATATGAGCTATTTCCTTGTCACTAAGAGGTATAATGGCTACTACAGCACATTTCCGTGGTACCGTCCAAAACGGGTGCAAAGAAAGCAGGGTGTCGCCAAAGGCCAGTCCCACAGAAAGCTAACCGTGAGAACCAGGTCGGAGGCGAGAGCAGAAGCGGGTTCTAGAACATTTGAGCAGTGAAAGTTGAAGCTACCTAGTTCAGAGGTCATCTCAGAAAGATTGGATATAGGTGTGTAGATATAACGCAAAAGGTGGCTACCAGCAATTGGGCGATAGGTGGAATGGAGAGTTGCATTCTAATGCCTTCCCGACCTAATGCATGCGATACTAAGTTTTGCACGACTGGAAGAACCCCCTGATCTTATCAATCGGTTCGCCTTCATCTCACGCCTTTTCTTACTCGTCCTTAACTGCGAAATCTTGCCTCATTGTGGATCCGTACATACATTCCTAAACGTAACTAATCGGCCCATGCAAGCACACGTTGCGTGGGCTCGTTCACCCCTTTTCCGTCGACGGATACGTACGAACGCCCAGCAGAATGGGCTTTGCCGGGTCGATGGTAGTCTTGGTGGTACATTTGACCTATCAACGTTGCAGTTTTACGACTCTCGAATCCCGCTTCAACAGCGTTGAATGGCCGGTGAGTTAGTGCAGTACGATCATTTGGCCTGTGCTCTGGAATATGAACCCAGTAAAAATGAGAGGGGTCACCAACGAGGACCTCAAAAGGAGTCACTCCAGTAAGCGCCTTTCCGTCCCATGGAAAGAGAGCTCCTGCTCAACACGGCCTCTCAGCATATAACAGGTGTTAGAACAGAGGATACCAAGCATACCGGTATGCTCCGCTCCGCATTTCCCCACGAGGAGCCAAGCGTCCCCATGCCACGAGCGCGCGCTGTATCTAGGTTTTCCGCCAGCCCCAGTGCCGGTTCTGACTGATCGCTAGGAATATCCGCGCCGTTTTCGACGAGCAGCCAACACGGAATAGAGTGGTCTCTAGCTTCCATATACATCCGTCTCCGTTCACGCGCCTGGTTCAGCCATTGGTCTCGAGAGCGAATGGATTGAATTGAGGGGGAAGGGGGAACAGCAGTCCACCAGCTCTCGACGTGGATGCGGGCGGGTGAAAGGCTGGTGCTAGCTTGCCGAGGGAAGTCTACTACAATGGCTCTTTCAAGGCGAGGCCATTCGTTCCGGACGTCCATAGGGAGACAGCAGTACCATTCAAGGGCGTCTCCTACGAAGCATGGATATGCCACTTCACACATCCAACTCGAGTCATTGATCTTCCCTTCGGCTTTAGCACGAAGTCGGATGGCCTGAACAAACCGCCGACATTCATCTTTATCTTTGCCCGTAAGTACCAGGTCAGACATTTCTCCCTCTATCTTCTCATTTTCTAGAGTAACATTAGCTCATAAGACAATTGGTCCCGGCAAATTGTAGCTGAGATGCCGTACCTTGTCGTTGATCTGTTGATTCTTCAGAAGTAGGTCCCGCATAGTGAGTGAGAATCGCACGTCGGAGCAGTTTCCAGTCGCTCTGCGTCTCATCTTCCAAGCTTTCAAACCATTTGAGAGCTTCTCCATCGAATCGAATCGATGCATAGTCTGCAATCCATTGGTCATCTCGCGGCTTTCCTGCGGCTAAAGCTTGTTCTCGGACAGTGCGAATGAACTGATGGCAGTTGGGGCCTTCAACACCTGTGAAGACAATCGTGTCTGGAGAACGGGCATGTCACGTCATGGTCAAGAGAGATGGATCGCACGGGACACTAACCAGACTCTGTGCTCATCTTTGAGGAGTCGTATATGGGACTGGTAGCGTTTATGAAAGGCGTTGCTCTGTAGCATCTCGCAACTTATTGACCTCAAGGCTGCCGTGTGGAGTCTAGCCTAAAATGGTAGAAAAGGGACCTTCTTTTCCACGGGCCTAGCCTTGTAACGAATTTAAGAATAGAATGAGTACATGCTTATGCCTCGTAATCAAGTCTGGCGGTCTGTGCGTGGGTGGCTGAGGGAGATTTCTGGGAGCGATAAATGTCATGGTAAGAAGTACGTCCTCGGTCTCAAGTCAATCACTAGAGATATCTATGAGTCGCCACGGGTGTAAGTTAGCGCCTATCCACTCTGCTAAAGTTCTAGAGCTTCCGGATGCATTGGAGAAAAGGGATGGCTCGAAACGCACAAGAAGGGAGGGGATTTGTAGACGGGTAAGGATAGAGTTAACCGTGAGAAAGGAACAGTTCGATCGAGCGGCAACCTCTTTTGTACCTCCCAGGCGAATAATAAGAGTCGCAATCTATTAAGATATTTATTGCTTCAGGCCGAGCTTCTAAACTATTTTTTCTGTCGCTGAGGATGCTGCAACACGGCAATCTTGGAGATGTTCACAGTGAATACAGTACTTTGGTTTTGGATTGCTATTTCGAAAACCATTCACTCTGCCCATCCTAGAAATGTTAGGGCCTTTCGGGCCACTTCCTGCTCTCTGTAGGCGGTATACCCGGCACTCTGGCTCGTGTGCGCCTTTCCAGGGTGCAGCCGGACGAATGCCATACTTGGCACACCAACGACGCTGAATCTTCGAAACTCCGGAATCGACTCCTTTATACGGTCTATGACAGATCCCTTTCCATCCACTGACCTCTCGGGAATCGAAACCCATTAGAAATCTGATGGCTTGCTAACAAGGACTTCGAATAGCCTACTTCTCGGATAGCAACGTTACCGGAATGGCAGGTCAGCGCCTAATGGTAAAGAAACCACAACCAGCAGAATCGGGAGTGAGCACCACGTCCCAAAAGCCTTTAGAGATCGCTTAAATAACCAGAAATGTGCTTATCGCACTTCCCTTCAAGAAGTCCGCCGGCGGGGGTGTGCCATGCTCCGACACTGTGCGAGGGACCGCTGGTCAAGAAGCCAGTCCGAATAGCGTTTTCGGGCAGTGCTTCCCCGTTTTCCACCAGGAGCCAGCATGGAATGGATAAATCGTTGGACTCACGGTACAGTCTGTGACGCTTTCGTGCCTGGCTGACCCAGTCAGTCTGAGACTGCATGGTTTGAAGGGAGCGGGAAGGTTAAAAGTGAGTACATAACCAGGCTGGGAGGACTTCACAGCGAGACATTCTCGCATCTCCCAAGGCCGAATACCAAGACTTCGTGCATCGGAGACATGGTTTTAGTGTATTCTGGAGTCCAAATAGTTTGTATCGTTTTTGGTTGTCCTAGATATGCAAATGTATACATGTGAATGCTCCATTCTCGGTGGCCTTCAATCAGCCCATGCGAGAACGATGATAGTCGCCCGCGCCTCCTCCCGCTCCCCATAGCTAGCGAATCCTAAATTCTGACCCGTATGGGCCTTTCCAGGGTACCAGGCAAAGTCATGCCTACAGAGGTGCACCAGGGACGCCCTGTGTGGCTCGGGAAAGCCAGCATCAACCCCCCAGAATGGTCGGTGACGTGGTCCACTTCCATCCGATGTCTTCTCCGGAATAAAAATCCACTGGAAATCTGAAGGATTGCCGACCAGTACTTCGAATGGCTTCACGCCTTGGATTGCTTTGCCCGAGAATGGAAAAGAAGCGCCTAAGCAAGAGCCAGAAAAGTGAGCAGCAAACCTGGAATCCGCGAACTAGGCCCCGCGGAGAGTGAGATACCCACCATTCATCTGCTTACCGCACTGCCCTAAAAGCAATCCGCCGCCATGCCAGACTCGCGCACTATGTAGGAGCCCTGACTTATTGGATCCAGTACGGAGGGCGGTCGAAGGCAAATCGTCTCCGTTCTCGACCAATAACCAGCAAGGGATGGATGGATCGTTTGCTTCGAGGTACATCCTGCGGCGCTCTCTTGCCTGAGCAAGCCAATCAGCATGCGATCGAATGGACTGAAGAGACCTAGGTGGTGGAACCGCCGAGAACCAGTCGTCGATGCGAATACGAGCGGGGGAAATTGCTAGTGTAGGAGGGAGTGGGTAATCCAGTAGGATTGCTCTTTCGAGAAGCCTCCATTCGTTTTGTACGTCCACCGAAAGCGAGGCGTACCATCGAAGGGCATCGCCAGCAAAGCATGGAAATGCTAAGCGGACCATCCAGTCTGAGTCCTTTTCCCTTCCCTCAGAAGAAGCGCGTAGCCGAATCTCTCTAACAAACGATTGGCATTCTTCTTTATCCTTCCCAAAGAATACTAAGCCGGAAGAGCTTGGAGCGCCTTAAGAATATCAACCAGTCAGTGGGGACCCTTCTGCACACTCTTTGGAACAGACGTACCCCGTCCGGCATGAACCGCCTCAGCATATCCAGGCTCAGAGTAGTGTGACAGGATAGCTCGACGAAGAAGCCGCCAGTCGGCTTGAGTTTCGTCTTCTAGAGTCTCGAACCACTTCAAAGCATCACCGTCGAATCGAATGGATGCATAGTCTGCTATCCATCGATTATCTGTCTGCTTTTCGGCCTTCATGGCTTCCTCGCGGATAGCGCGAATGAACTGATGACAAGTCAAGCCCTCGGATCCCGTGAAAACGATATCACCTCATAGATCGCAT
>WSTX01008175.1:0-13929 GCA_019633405.1 Tulasnella sp. 408
CTACCCCCCCCCCCCTTTTCGAAAGACAGGCTTATCAAACTGGTTAAGGAAGAACCTGATTCGTGGTAGTGGCACTGCAAGTGGATTATAGGACTTGGATCTGCTTAAGGACAATCATGTTGCGCCGTTAGACTCAATTAATTTGTCCATAAATTGACTTGGCTCGTACCTTCTCCCAAACTTCAAGTCAGATACCTTCGTTATGTTGAAGCTCTAGGTGTTGTGTTGTCAAAGAACCGACCTTGGAGACGATTGACGGTGGCGTCTAGGCCGGAAGTGTTGCACATATCGGCTTTCTTCGCGACCAACTCCGACACGAATCGATGGAGCACCGCTGGAGATAAATCGAATGGCTCGGAACAATCCGTGGCTCCACTTAATGCGGTCGTCAGTGTCTCGCCCGGCCGATTGCCGAGCAGCCCGCCTATATCCTTCAGTATCCGGGTAGTAGCCTGGACCATCCACTCTGACATCTTCTTCGACCTCATCTCGTCTGACAGGGTCTCCCAGATGGACAAGACTACTTCGAATATCAGTAGGGAATAGGCTTGCCCCATAGCTCCTGCGTCGCTGTTCACGGAGTTGATAACGTCGATCCCAACCCTGATGATCTCGTCCGGCTCCTGAATCTCCCATGACTTTGACACTGCCCGATTGTTGACGTGCCTCAAAACCAATGGTACCAACAGGTTTATGGATTCCGTGCCTTTTCCACTTGACAAAGCGTACAACAACTGCGTAACGAGGCCCTTGGACAGCCACTTGCTGAACTGCTCTTTTCCAACACGCGCGAACCACCTTGACGTATAGGTGTACAGCAGCTGAAGCATATCTTCTCTTGTCTCGACTGCCTTCAAGCCCCGCATCATATATGAAATCGCACGACCTGCCACGAAGTCGGACTCGGACTTGCTCAAACAACGCTTAAGCCAATCGAGCGTCTGCGTTGCTGTGGCTAAGTTGGAAGTGCCAAGCTGATTGGACCTGATGAATGCAACGAGGGTACCGTTGAAGAGGAGAGGCGTGGATTGCTGTTGCTTGACGGGTGGGCTGCATACTTGAATGAAGTGTAGAGCACCCGCCATGAACTCTCCCAATTGACTTAATGCTCCCGACGAATGCACAGCCTTATAGACTTCATCTACTGCCAAGATTAGACGAGCGACGTCAGGCAATAGGGATTCGGGATGGAGCCCAATGGAAGCCTTCGTAGATGGTAGCTCTCCAATGCACCGTAGGATCTCACTGAAAATAGGGAGGGCATGAATGTACGACGGACGTTCATTCTCCCACAGCGCGGTGGGACCGCAGAAAACTGCCTCCCGCAGGATGTCGAAGATATCTTTCCTGGTTAAATGGAACTACTGTGAGCTGCCGACCCTGTAGAACACTATTTATCAAGACTTACCCCGACCAAGCTCTCTTAACCAGAGGAAGGATATCTACCGACGAGGAATACGAGGTTGAGAAGCCCTTCGCAATAGTAAGGGCCACCGGTGTGACGATGGTATCATCGTACTTGTCTCCGAACACCTGCCACAATGCGGACCAAGCAGGCTCTCGGTCCAGCGACCAGAACGGTATATCTCCCACAACAATCATGGATAGCGTGACCACTTTGATCGAGTAGTCATCATGCGTGGACATTGATGCGGAATCCGCTGGGTGTCCAATCCAATAATTATAATCGGACAGATAGAGCTGGAGGCCTTCCGACTCGGAATCTTGCCAACGTTGCCCCGACAGAATGGATAACCGGTTCTTGGCTATGGTCCATTTCTCCGAGTGCTTCGTGTATCCTAGACAAAGGTGCCAGAGAGCGGCACTAAATTGCTGTGCGTTCAGGGCTGTCTCTTTGCTGGATTGAATCCTCCAGCTCCGAATGATGTCTCCGGTGAGCGAGACCAATCGATCGTACGTCTCCCAGTCATGAACAAGGGAACTGCAAACGTCTGGGGCGAGGGTCAGTAAATTCCGAATGGCCGCCTGTTGATCCCCCAGATTCGAGGTCGTTTCGAGCAACCAGCACGCTGCCTGGGCTCTGAGGACCTCGTCATCGCGATCGTGGGTGGCGTTTGTGAGATCATCCGTCCCTCGTTCCGTACTCGAACCGCTCCGGTGTCGCACCAACCATCGATTAGCGCTTCCCCTGAACAGAAGTAAAGTCTTTTGAATCAAGTACTTGCCGCCTTTAGAGACCGATGTCTGGTATGGACAAACATCCGAAATGGCGGCCGCACACGTCGTAAAGAGGTAAAATATGGCTCCCCCAATTGCAAATGCCATGACAACTCCTGCAGTCGAATCATCGATTGAGAAGAGATACCCGATCACTCCGCTGAAAAAAGTACAACAGAGACTAGAAGAAGAGTGGGGAGAAGGCGAGTCATCGGTTCGAGCTTCCATCGCCGTACGCCGTTGAACTTGGTCTGCCGGAGGAGAACTTGATTTTCAAGAGCACCGATTTGCGCATCCCTCTCGAAGATCTGGAGCCACTCCTTGGCCAGCATGGCCCCCTGCCGCCAGAATGCTGCAGCTTAAACTAGCGTAGAGTAAGCAGTTCGTCCTCACGGATAGAAGGTCCTTGTTCTGAGAGGGCGCTTTCGGCAAGGACTCAAGCAAAGTGGTGTTGTCGAGTTTCGTAATAATTACGCCGAGGAGGTAGTTGGTCTGTGCTGATGAGTCTGGAGTCGAGAGCGAGGGCGTCGCCATCTGTATAAAGCTGGTATTGACGGCGGAGAACAATCCTGCCTGAGCTCGGAACACGACAGTCGCGAAGACAATGAGCGGTCGCAAGTAGTTTAAGTGTAAACAAGGAAACATACAAATATAAGTAGGACGTCGAGGTTTTCGTTCAGATTCTTTATCAACCGCCCGTCATGATCGTCGGCCAAGTCGTCGTAACGTTTCCAGAAATTGTCGATTTCGCCAAACTTCCGACGAAGGTTGGTGGTATAATTGGTCTGGTTCTGCGGATTAGCTGCAGTCGGGGCAGGCTGCTGAGCCATTATGGGTTGCTGAGTGGTGGAGGGAGGAATGCGGAAGGAGAAGGAGGGTACGATACCAGAGGCTTGGTCGAGGCCGCACCCACGAGTGCCCCAAACCACGTTGAATCCCCCGGCTACGTCAGCGCCCCTGTGACCTCTGACCGGCGCTTGGAGTAAGGATAATAAGAGCGCCGACGATATAATCACTTGTGAAACAGGCCCCTGTCTATGACCAATATCGGAGGGGCCACAATATGCGCATGTGTCGAACAGAGCTTGCTATATCCCGAAACCCCTTGCAAACAAAAAAGAGGGAAGGAACAAACCACCTCGATTACGTAACAAGAGGCTCGCCGCCGAAGTGACGCCATTGGGCGCAGGTTGTTTGTCGTTAGGCGCGTCTCGGTCAGGGTCAGGCGCAATGAGGCGGCCCGTGTTGCCCCGGCCCGGTAGGTAACACTTGCTCCGCTACTCAAAAAAAGTATTCATTGCACTCATCTCTCCTACGTAACATGGGGCACGAAAGAGAAACTGGCTCCGAGATAGCGCGGAGACACCGGAGGCACGCGGCGGCAGATGTTCATTGCCCTTCGCGCACGTGGTTAGTTTTACTCTTTCTCTCCCTTCTTCAACCCCCTGGGCACCTCGTCACCGCACGTCGGCTTGCTGACCTCTTGGCCGGTAATTGCTGATGGGAATGAGCTATCTCAGGTACGAATGTCTGCATGAGGCAGGGTCGCTCGTAAGCCGAAGACTCCCAGACTGCCTATTACCCGTTGCGACAATCCCAGTTCATATTCCTCCCACAAATATCTATACACACAGATATGCCTCCTCAAAGAATGACCACAGAGGCGGCAGCAGAACCTACATCTGGCCATGGCACCCTCGTACAGAAAGCACTGCAACGAGTAGCAAGCGGTCGAATTCCGAACATGGATTTGTCAGCAGGAGTAACCTCTACAAATGTAGTCGAAGGCAGAACAGAGGTGCTCTTAAGTGAAATATATTACTTATAATTCTATGCGCATCTGCTAGAGAATGCAATGGTAGGTGCCGGAACCAGAAGATGCATATGCAGACCAAGTACTTGCTTCAGCGGATCGCGCATCTCATTCCGCCACGGCGTCCAGTTCAAGCCAAGAGGCGAAGGCTGTAGCACCACCTTGTCCCTCTAAAGTGGAGTATCGGGATTACAAGCTGGGGTATGAGCGCCCTGAACTGAGTCTGAACGAGATGTGCATTCGGTTGCGTTCCGCCGAGCAGCCACTCGCTCGAATGTAAGGGGGAAGTTGTGCTACAAACGCCATCATTATGAGCTAACTTTTGTACAGAGGCTACGTTGTGAAAACGTTGGAGCAGGATGAGGACAAGACCCTCCCTTTCCGAAGACAGGCTTGTCAAACTGGCCAGGAAAGGACCTGATTTGTTGCAGTGGCACTACAAGTGGATTATAGGACTTGGATCCGCCTAAAGACAATGATGTTGAACCGTTATTCTAAATAGTTTTTTTCCATAACGGAATTGGCCCGTACCTCCTCGCAAAGTTTGAATTGGGTACCCTCATTAGACTTGGGCCCCGGGTGTCATGCCCTTAAAGAACCGACCTTGGCCGAGGCGAGTGACGATCGCGTCTAGGCCGGAGGCGGTGCACATGTCGGTCTTCTTAGCGGTCAACTCCGCCACGAATCGCTCGAGCACCGCGGGAGATAGGTCGAAGGGCTCGGAACAAACCGTGGTTCCAATTTTGGACCTTAATGCAGTCGTCAGTGTCTCGCCCGGCTGATTACCGAGTAGCCCGTCTATATCCGTCAGTATTCGGGTGGTGGCCTCGACCATTCCCTCTGACATCTTCTTCGACCTCACTTCCTCTGACATGGTCCCCCAGATGGACAAGACTACTTCGAATATCAGTAGTAAATAGGCTTGTCCCATCGCCCCCGTGTCGCTGCTCACGGAGTCGACAACGTCGATCCCAACCCTGATGATCTCCTCCGACACCTGAATCTCCCATGACTTTGAAACTGCCCGATTGGTGACGTGCCTCAAAACCAATGGTACCAACAAGTTTATGGATCCCTCCTTTTTTCCACTTGACAAAGCGTATAACAACTCCTGAATCAGGCTCTTCGACTGCCACTTTCTGAACTGCTCTTCTTCGACACCCGCGAACCACTTTGAAGTATAGGTGTAGAGCAACTGAAGCATATCTTCTCTTGTCTCGCCCGTCTTCAAGCCCCGCATCATGTATGAAATCGTGCGGCCTGCCACGAAGTCGGACTTGGACTCGCTCAAACAAAGGTTAAGCCAATCGAACGTCTGCGTTGCTGGGGCCAAGTTGGAAGTGCCAAGCTGGTTGGACCTGATGAATGCAACGAGGGTACTGTTGAAGAGGAGGGGCGCGGATTGCTGTTGCTCGACGGGTGGGTTGCATGCTTGAAGCAAGCGTAGAGCATCCGCCATAAACTCTCCCAATTGATTTAATGCTCCCGACGAATGCGCAGCGTTATAGACTTCATTTACCGCTAAGATTAGACGTGCGACGTCAGGCAATAGGGCTTGGGGATTGATCCCGATGAACGCCTTCGTATATGGTAGCTCTCCAATGCACCTTAGGATCTCACTCAGAACGGGGAGTGCATGGATGTACGACGGACTCTCATTCGCCCACAGCGCGTTGGGAGCGCAGCAAACTGCCTCCAACAGGATGTCGAAGATATCTTTCCTAGTTTAAATGGAACTAATGTGAGTTGCCGACCTGGTAGAACACTATGTGCAAAGACTCACCCCGACCAAGCTCTTTCAACCAGCGGACGGACATCTTCCGACGGGGGGTGCGAGGTCGAGAAGCCCTTCGCAATAATAAGGGCCACCAGTGCGACGATGGTATCATCGTACTTGTCTTCGAACACGTGCCACAATGCGGACCAAGCAAGTTCTCTGTTCAGCGACCAGAACGGTATATCTCCCACGACAATCATGGACAGCGTAACCACTTTTATCGAGTAGTCATCGTGTGTGAGCATTGATGCGGGGTCCGCTGCGTGTCCAATCCAATAATGATAATCCGACAGATATAGCTGGAGGCATCCCGACTCGGAATCCGGCCAACGTTGCAGCGCATTAATTCCTGACCGGATGGACAACTGGTCCTTTGCCATCTTCCATTTCTCCGAGTGGGTCGTGTATCCCAGACAAAGGTGCCAGAGAGCGGCACTAAATTGTTGTGCATTGAGGGCTGTCTCTTTACCAGATTTCTCTTTGCCGGCTTGGTCTTTGCCGGATTGGTCTTTGCCGGATTGGCCTTTGTTGGATTGATCTTTGCCGGATTGGCCTTTGCTGGATTGTTCTTTGCCGGATTGTTCTTTGCCGGATTCGCCTTTGCCGGACTCGTCTTTGCCAGACTCGTCTTTGCCGGATTCGGATTCAACTTCGTCGGATTCGTCTTCGTCGGGTTCGTCTTTGCCGGATTGATCTTTGCCGGATTGCTCTTGGCCAGATTGATTCCTCCAACTCCGAATTATGTCTCCGGTGAGCGAAAGCAATCGCTCGTATGTATACCAATCACGAACAAGGGAACTGCAAACATGTGGGCCGAGGGTCAGTAAGTTCCGAATGGCCGCCTGTTGATCCCCCAGATTCGAAGTAGTTTCGAGCAGCCAGCACGCTGCCTGGGCTCTTAGGACCTCGGCATCGCGATCGCGACGGGTGGCGTTTGTGAGGTCATCCGTCCCCAATCCATACGTACTCAAACCGTTCCAGCGTCCCACCAACCATCGACTGGCGCTACTCGTGAACGGTAGTACCGTCGTTTGAATCAAGTACCTGCTGGCTTTAGAGACCGATGTCTGGTACGGACAAACTTCCCAAATGGCAGCCGCACACGTCGTGAAGAGGTACAATACGGCTCCCCCAATTGCAAATACCATGACAACTCCTGCAGTCGAATCATCGATTGGGAAGAGGAACCCAATCATTCCGCTGAAAAAGAGAACAACAGAAACTAGAAGGAGAGTGGGGAGTAGGCGGGTCATCGGCTCGAGTTGCCATTGCCGCACGCCATTGAACTTGCGTTGCCGACGAAGGACTTGCTCTTGAAGAGCACCAATTTGCCCATCCCGCTCGAAGGTCTGGAGCCACTCCTTGGCCAGCATGGCCCCTACTGCTGCTAGAATGCTGCAGCATAAACTAGCATAGAGTAAGCAGTTCGTCCTCACGGATAGAAGATCCTTGTTCTGGGAGGGCGCTTTCGGCAAGGACTCAAGTAAAGTGGTGTTGTCGAGTTTCGTAATAATTACGCCGAGGAGGTAGTTTGTCTGTGCTGATGGGTCTGGAGCCGAGAGCGAGGGTGTCGCCATCTGTATAAAGCTGGTATTGACGGCGGAGAACAATCCTGCCTGAGCTCGGAACACGACAGTCGCGAGGACAATGAGCGGTTACAAGTGGTCTGAGTGTAAACAAGGAAACATACAAATATAAGTAGGACGTCGAGGTTTTCGTTCAGATTCTTTATCAACCGCCCGTCATGGTCGTCGGCTAACTTGTCGTAGCGTTTCCAGAAATTGTCGATTTCGCCAAACTTCCGACGAAGGTTGGTGGTATAATTGGTCTGGTTCTGCGGATTAGCTCCAGTCGGGGCAGGCTGCTGAGCCATATTATGGGTTGCTGAGTGGTGGAGGGAGGAATGCGGAAAGAGAGGGAGGGTACGATACCAGAGTATGAGGCTTGGTCCAGGCCGCACCCACGAGTGCCCCAAACCACGTTGAATCCTCCCCCCTGTGATCTCTGATCGGTGTTTGGGATAAGGATAATAAAAGCGCCGAAGATATAAGCACTTGTGAAACAGGCCCCCGTTTTATGGCAAATATCGGAAGGGCCACGACACTATGTCTATCGGTCGAAGAGAGCTTGTGATATCCAGAAGCCCCTTGCAAACAAAAAGGGAGGAACAAAAAACTCGTCAACTACGTAAAAAGAAGCCCGGTGCCGAAGTGACCCTTATTGGGCGCAGATTGTTTGTCGTTGGGCGCGTCTCGGTCAGGGTCAGGCGCAATGAGGCGGCGGGTATTGCCCCGGCCCGGTAAGGATCACAACGGAGCACTTGCTCCGCTACTCAGAGAAAAGTATTTATTGCATTCATCTCTCGGGATACATAACATGGGGCATGAAAGAGGAACTGGCCCCGAGATACGACGTAGACCGGAACCCCAGCGGCGAATGCTCTTTGTCCGTCGCGCACGTGGTTAGTTTTTTCTCTTCCTTTCTCTTCTTCAACCCCTGGGCACCTCGTCACCGCACGTCGGCTTGCCGACCTTTCGGCAGGTAACTACTGACGGGAATGAGCTGTCGCATGAGACAGTTCGCTCGTAAGCCGAAGGCGCCCAGACTGCCGGTTACCCGTTGTGCGGCAATCCGACTTCATAATCCTCCCACAAATATCTATCCGAAACAGATATGCTGCTAAAAGAATGACCACGGAGGTGGCAGCAGAGCTTACATCTGGCCATGGCACCCTTGTAAAGGAAGCACGGCTACGAATAGCAAAGGACAAGCGGACAGATTCCGAACATGGATTTGTCAGCAGTAGTACGTTCTACGAAGTGTAGCCGAAGGCACAACAGAGGTGCTCTTAAGTAGATCTATATTACCTATAGATCTAGGTATATATGCTAGAGAGTAAGATGGTAGGTACCGGAACTAGAAGATGCGTATGCGGCCCAATGCTCCAGCGGATCCTGCATCTCAATCCGCCACGGCGTCCAGCTCAAGCCAAGAGGCGAAGGCTGTAGCACCACCTTGTCCCTCTAAAGTGGTGGAGGATCGGGCTACAAGCTGGGGAATGAGTGCCCTGGACTGAATCTGAGCGAGATGTTCATTCGTTTGCGTTCCGCCGAGCAGCCACTCGCTGGAATGTAAGCGCGAAGTTTTGCTACATACGCCATAATTATGAGCTAACTTTTGTACAGAGGCTACGTTTTGAAGACTGTGGAGCAGGATGAGGACAAGACCCTCCCCTTTCGAATGACAGGCTTATCGAACTGGCCAGGGAAGGACCTGATTCATTGCAGTGGCAATACAAGTGGATGATAGGGCTTGGATCTGCCTTAGGACAATCATGTTGTACCGTTAGTCTCGAGTGATTTTCCCATGAACGGACTTTGCTCGTACCTCCTCCCAAGTTTAAATCAGGTACCCCCGTTAGATTTGGTTTTGGGCGTCGTGTCATCAAAGAAACGACCATGGAGACGATCGACGATCGCGTCTAGGCCGGAAGTGGTGCCTTTCTTCGCGGTCAAGTCCCACACAAATCGCTGGAGCACAGCGGGAGACAGATTGAAGGCCTCGGGACAGACTGTAGTTCCAATTTTGGCCCTTAATGCAGTCGCCAGCGTCTCCTCTGGTAGCCTGCCGAGTAGTTCGTCTATGTCCATCAGTATACGGGTGGTAGCTCGGACCATCCCCTCTGATATCTTCTTCGACCTTATCTCCTGTGGCGTGGCTTCCCAAACGGACAAGACTACTTCGAATATCAGTAGTGAATATGCTTGTCCCATAGCCCCTGTGTTGCTGTTCACGGAGTCGACAACATCGATCCCAACCCTGATGATCTCATCCGACTCCCGAAGCTCCCATGACATTGACGTTGCCCGATTGGTAACGTGTCGTAAAGCCAATGGTACCAACAGATTTATGGATCCTGTGCTGGTCCCACTTGACAACGCGTACAGCAATTGCGGTATCAGGTCCTTCCCCTCCCACTTGCTGAGCTGCTCGTTTCCGACACCCGCGAACCACTTTGACGTATAGGTGTACAGCAGCTGAAGCATGTCTTCTCTTGACTCGTCTGTCTTGAAGCCCCGCATCATATATGAAATCGTCCGACCTGCTACCCAGTCGGATTCGGATTCCCTCAAACAATTGTTGAGCCAATCGAATGTTTGCGTTGCTGTGGCCGAGTCGGAAGAGTTAAACTGGTTGGACCTAATGAAGGCAACAAGGGTGCCGTTGAAGAGGAGAGGTGTGAGTTGTCCTTGCTTGACAGCTGGGTTGCACACTCGCAGCAAGCGTAGGGCGCCCGCCATGAACTCTCCCAGTTCGCTTAATACTCCCGCCGAATCAGCAGTATCATAGACTTCATTCACTGCCAAGGTTAGGCGAGCGACGTCAGGCAGTAAGGCTTCGGGTTGGAGCGCCTTGGTAGATGGTAGCTCTCCGATACACCGTAAAATTTCGCTGAAAACGGGGAGGGCATCCTTGTACGATGGACGGGCATCTTCGCACAGCGCGATGGGACCGCAGCGAACTGCCTTCATCAGGATGTCGACAATATCCTTCCTAGTTTAAATGGAATTAGTGTAAGTTACTAACCCTTTCAAACGCGACGTGTAAAGACGTACCCCGACCAAGCGCTTTGAACTAGAGTACGGACATCTCTGGATGGGGAATGCGACATCGGGAAGCCCTTCGAAATGATAAGGGCTACCAATGCGACGATGGTATCATCGTACTTGTCTCCAAGCACGTGCCACAATGCGGACCAGGCAAGCTCTCGGTCCAGGGACCAGAATGGGATATCTCCCACAACGATCATGGATAGCGTGACCACTCTTATCGAGTAGTCATTATGCCTGAGCATTGCTGCGGGATCCGCTGGGGCTCCAATCCCATATTGGTAATCGGAGAGGTAGAGTTCGAGGCATCCCGAATCTTGCCAGTGTTGCCACTTATTCATTCCCGCCCGAGTGGATAACTGATTCTTTGCCGTCGCCTACTTCTCCGAATGTCTTGCGTATCCCAGACAAACGTGCCAGAGACTGGCACTGAATTGCTGTGCAACGAGGACCGTCTGAGGACTCGGTTGATCCCGCCAACTCCGAACGAGGTCTCCAGTGAGGGTCAGCAATTGGTCGTATGTGTACCAGTCACGAACCAGGGAACTGCAAACGTCTGGGGAGAGTGTCAGTAAGTTCCGAATGGCGGCCTTTTGATCATCCAGAGTCGAGGTTGTTTCGAGCAGCCAGCACGCTGCCTGGGCGTTGAGGATCTCGGCCTCGCGATCGTGGGTGGTCTTTGTGAGATCATCCGATTCCGTCTCCGGCTCGTCCGTGCTCGAGCCGCTCAACCATCGCATCAACCATCGGCCAGCGCGTCTCGTGGGCGGTAGTACAGTTTTTTGAACCAAGTACTTGCTTGCTTTGGAGACCCAAGTCTGGTATGGGCAAACGTCCCAAATGGCGGCCGCAAACGTGGTTACGAGGTAAAATACTGCTCCTACAATTGCAAATGCTGTGACTACCCCCGCAGTCTGATCATCAACTGGAAAGAGGTATGCAATCAGTCCGCCGAAAAAAAAGACTACAGACACTAGCAGGAGGGTGGGGAGAAGGCGGGTCATCGGCTCGAGCTGCCATTGCCGCACCCCGTTGATCTTGCGCTGCCGGCGAAGAACTTGGTCCTGGATAGCACCAACCTGCCCATCTGTCTCGAAGGTCTGAAGCCACTCCTTAGCCAGCATGGCCCCTGCTGCTGCTAGAATGCTGCAGCATAAACTAGCATAGAGTAAGCAATTCGTCCTAACGGATAGAAGATCCTTGTTCTGGGAAGGCTGTTCCGGCAAGGAAAGCACAGTGGTGTTATCGAGTTTCGTGATAATTATGCCGAGGAGATAATTTGTCTGCGCTGATTGGTCTGGAGAGAGCGAGGGCGTCGCCATCTGTATAAAGCTGGTATTGACCGCGGAGAACAATCCTGCCTAAGCTCGGAACAGGACGGTCGTGAGGACGATGAGCGACCAGGAGCGGTTTTATCGTAAAGGAAGGAACATACGAATATAAGTAGAACGTCGAGGTTGTCGTTCAAATTCCGGATCAAACGCTGATCATGACTATCAGCCAATGTATCGTAGCGATTCCAGAAATCGCCGATTTCGCCAAACTTCCGACGAAGGTTGCTCGTATAATTGGTTTGGTTTTGCGGATTAGTTCCAGTTTGGCCGGCTTGCTGAGCCATTGTGGTTCATTGAGTGGTGGAGGGAGGAATGCGGAAGGAGCGGGAGGGGCAATACGAGACTGCAATGTGGCTGGTTGCACAGCGCGCGAAACAAGTTTCCTTCCGAGGGAATTTTGCCGAAATCCCGCGAGAAATCCTGCCTTAATAGGCAGCCGGGGGTCGGTTTTCACGCCAAAAAGTCGCTTTGGGCCCTCTATGGTCGAGGCTACACTCAACCAGTGCGCCACGTCAACGGCCCCTGTGATTTCTGCACGGAGTCTGGGGTAGCCCCTGTTTTATGGGCTATATTGTGTCCGTAAACTCCGACACACACTCACCCCCTCCCCTCACACACACACACACACACCACTGCCTTCAACCTTCACTAGGACTACCTATGCATGAGACATAAGAGCGAACTGAATTACCCCTTTTTGGGGGGAGAAATATGGGTTTTGGGATCCTCCTGGTGGCCGGGCTGGGCGCGGTGTTGGTCAATGGTGGTCAAACGCCTTCACAATTGCAGTCCATCCTGAGGGTGCACATACAAGTTGGGCTCAATTGCATTATCTAAAGCATATCTGCTTGCGTTCTCATACATCCATTTTATTGCAGGCGTCCAAGATTTGATTGAACGGCCATCCAAGTGCGGCTCATGCCCGCGAGTTGGCCAGGGTGGACTTCCTTGAGAGGGTATTGACCAATTGGCACTCACCAGTAGTAAGGCATATAGCTTTGAACATGATAATTACGAACTCGATGATCACATAAGCAATGGGGCGCTCGGGATACACACCAGCAATGTGAGCACATGTGTCGGCACCGAACGCCCATTTAGGTAACGACACACCCTCAAGTCCAATGAACATGTTGAAGCTACAAGGGAAGATTATTATATTTAATTCGCCAAGTATGAGCTAATTATTTCAGCGAATTCAATAGAAAAGCCTGCTCAGGCTGTTCGTACTAGTCCTGGCAGGCCAAGCGCCTCCTGAGAGCAGTATTACAGAAGGGCTAGGGGATGAAGAAGAGTATTCGGCCTCATTACAGCTCTCGCTTGAGTCTGAGGATCGCTAAGGTGCCACATACGACGTGAGACAGCGGAGTTGTAGACTTGAGTCCCCCCCGGCTTTGCATCGTATACCCCATTCCTAGGGTAGCGTCAACGACACCCTGGTTATTACCAGGGTGGTAAATGACACGTCTTTGACCGGTCATTGACCGGTCATTGACAGGGGCTCGTAAAATAGGGTTGTCACCTACCGGTAGACGACCGGCTTAGATAAACGCTGTACAGTACCATATGTTTTCGATTCATCGGATCCCCAAGGAGATGCCTGGCTAGATGGGCCTCGCACCGCCGCATTAGAATACGTGGAGAAAAGCAAGTTTCTTGAGGAGGATGTGGTCGATATTGGGTCGGCGGTTGTCCACAACCTATTGTCTGGTAAGCCAGTCATCGTCCGCGTTGAAGCAGAAGACTCCAAAGCTCTGTCGATAAAGCATTCCCTTAGTACAGCACGTTCAAAAGATCCGTTCATGTTTCTTCCTGGCTTAAAATAAGATAGATCACGTTCCTTTAACACAATATATAGTAACTAACTACCCCAATCGTTCACCGGTCTTTTACCTGTCATTTACCGGTCTTTGACCCTGTCTTTTACCGGATGCTCGGAGGTGCCCTGTCGCTTACCGGTCAAAGACGTGTCGGATACCTTGCTGGAGGTTTCTGACGCCACCCTACCCATTCCTCTTGACCTCGATTTCCTCCTATAATCATTTTAGATTATTTTTCAGTAGTTATAATATCATTTTATTTTCTTAATGGATGGATTTGGTTCAGCGGTTCGCTCTCGAGGTGTTGATGCCAATCCGACGAGAGGGGGAGTTCTGGATGTAGCTTTGAACAACGGGCTCGGCTCAATGCCCAAGGCCGCCAAGTGCTGCTTTGGAC
>WSTX01008178.1:0-13841 GCA_019633405.1 Tulasnella sp. 408
CTCAACGAACATATAGAAACAACCAAAACAAGTTTCAGAGAATGCATGGAGATCCAGACGCTATACATGAAACGCCTTCAAGCTTGCAAACAAGTCTTGACATCCGAGTAATCCAACGCCAAGCGCAGCGGAACAGCCTCGTCCGTTTACACCAACTGCCCCTAGAAATTGTCAGCAACATCCTCTGGCTCTCTATAGCCGATCTTTGGGAGCACAAGATAGCCTGCTCATTTTTCCAACGCCAACAAACCATCTCGTCGGTCTGCTCATCGTGGCGGAACTTGGTGGAAAGCTCTCCGCGATTCTGGTCCATCATCGAGTTCTCGTGCAGTCAACGGGCCATCTCCCACTTGCTCAAAAAATCCCGATGTACCAGCTTGGAAGTCAATTGCTTTTCAGACAGCAAGTACGATTGCAAGCCTCTCCACTGCCGCAGATGGCTCATAGAAGACCGGTATTTACGCTTGATCGCCCCCCACACCCATCGAATTCGCTCATTGATCCTGTCCGTCACTACCGCGGAGGGTTTGTTATCCGTACTGAAGAACCCGGCTCCCATGTTGGAAGAGCTCAAGGTCGACGCGGAAGACGTATATTGCTATTTGAATTTCATGGATCCGGTGGTGTTGTTTTGCGGGCAGGCGGGTCGGTTAAGGGACGTGGCGCTAAAAAACATACCCTTCCGATGGGACTCAGGGGTCCTCGTAGGGCTGAGGTCATTGGACGTGCAGGGGAATATAGACTATTCGTCAGCAGAGGACCAGATGCGGTGCTTGTTGGAGGCGAATCCCGGGTTGGAGGAGATGGCTATTCAGGATTTGAAGACGGAACAACGTGTGAAGGACGATGCGGTCAAATCGACTGACGGAGGGCAACCGAGTCGAGTAGTCATGAGCAAGATGAGAAGGCTAAGACTGGTTGACGTGCCGCTTGGACTCGTCCTAGCCATTCTGAGCAGCATCGAGATTCCAGCCATTCAACACCTCGAGCTCAGTCTCCTGCTTCGAGGACAACCCCCCTCTCGACTATTGGGTCCCAAAATCGACCACCTCGTCCCAACCATTCTCCAGCAATCCAAAGGAACACAGCAGGCTGAAATAGCGTTGAGGATGTCCAGCGCCGGATTGGCCATCTACTTACCTGGCCAGAAGCGCCCTACGGTCCGAATCGAGTTAAAACACACCGTACCCGCCGGCGGATTCGAGTGGCTCGCGGAGAATTTTTTCCATTCTGAGGGTTTGCCATCTGTCGGTGCAGCAGAGGGATTCCAAGTTTCTCTCAAGTTTGCAGACGGCTTTGACCTGGCAGGAGGCACGTTCATTCCCATCCTCGACGGCCTGAGCATGGTCAGAGTGACAAAGCTGACAATCGAAGACCGGTGCCGGAACGGAGAGGCGTTGATCAATTACTTGGGAAGATTGAAGGTGGATTCCCAATGGCCCCTACCGCAATTGACCTCGTTGGCGGTCGGAGGCCCGCCTCAACTGGCCACTCCCCTCTTGCTCTCTCTGCAGCGTCGAAAACACCATGCACCAGCGAATAAATCGTGGACAGCACCACGACCGGTTATGCTAGATTTATTAGACGTCAGGAGCTTGCATGGAATGGGGGGGGAAATGGAGAAGGTTCTCGCCAAGTTCATCAGCTCGGACGGGACGTTCATTGGAGGGAGCGCGTGGGTGCTTCCGAATTGGAGGTGAATTCTTGACGAGCGGGAGGTCTTTGACGATGATGATGAGGATGAGGATATCTACAACACTCATGGACCGCTTGTGACTGTCTCGCCTTGGGCTTGGGGTAGTAGAGGGAATGGGGTCCGTGGCGGGTAGACACTCGGGGGTCGTTCAGTCTACCCGATTATACTGGTAATATGTACCATGTTATGATATAGGAGTACTTTTCAGATACCTTGATACACTATGACTTCGTCCCGGGAACACGAGTTCACGTCTAGTGCCCTTTAAAGTATAAGCAAACAACGGAACCGCTCCTATTTCAGAGCAAAGCGTTCTCTAAAACTCGGAACAGGGTGTATATGTATATGTGCGAGAGTTTGGAAATTTCAAGCCTTGCGGCATCCCCAACCCTCTGACTAAGTGAAGCCAGACAGAGGGTTTTCTGGGCCCAAAATGCTCGGGCACCCTCTATCCCCCGATTCACAGTAAACCCCTCCGGACATTGCAGCTGAGACCGCTAAGTCCGTTTGCCCGCTTCCTGTAATAACAACGTACCCAATCATCTCTTGTCGGCTCTTCTCGAAAGCATTCTTCTGGCGTACACTCCGGGTTCTTTGGTCATGGCATGAATACCTCGAGCTCACAGGGTGTCTTTTACCCAGCGTCCGCTATTGAGAAGATGAAGACATAGCTGGTTCTACTTGCTAATGTGTGTTGTACACTGTCTCTCCAATGGAATGAATACATTGGCTCCCTGCTCCTTCTATCGAAAGGGGGCGGAATGAGGCCTCTATGCACCGCGCCGTCCCATTTCAGGAAAGCTGACGTAAGCACTGGTGGCGGCGGTCATCACGGGATGACCGGGCACTTGACCCGGGCCGCCGGTAAGAAACCACTTAATCATCGCCACCCGCCACTCTCTGGATCCCGGAGGACGGTTGCTGATCGGCGCTTCAAAGAGATCTCAAATAGGCTGCCCTTTCTACCGCCACCACCAGCCTTCATTTGCCCTTTACCTCTTCCGTGACGTTCAAAACGAGTCATGTCGGCTGTTTCACAGAACCTTATAGACAACGTCACAGAACTCATCCTCAATCACATTCACCAAACTTCTCATGAGCGCCATGTGGTGCCAAATCCGGACAAGTAAGCGGTAAAGGGGAGGATGGCTTACCGGGACCCTTTGTTAACACCCAAGCAATATACAGAACCGACGAAGACGAGTTCCAAACAATAGACGAAGAAATAGACGCTATAAAGGAAACGTTTGCAAGCTTGAAAACAAACCTTAAACCCCTAATAATGCAACTCAAAAAGCAGCGGAACAACCACATCCATTTCCACCAACTACCACCAGAAATTGTCAGCAACATCCTCTGGCTCTCCATAGCCGATCCATGGGAAGGGAAAAAGTCCTACTCGTTCTTAAAACGTCAAAAAACCCTCTCGCTAGTCTGCTTGTCATGGCGGACCTTGGTGAAAACCTCCCCGCGATTCTGGTCTATCATCGAGTTCACGTGCACCGAAAGGGGCATCTCCCACTTGCTGGAAAAATCCCGAGGTAGCAGCTTGGAAATCAAGAGCTTTTCGGACCGCAAGTACAGTTGCGAGGCTTATGATTTCTTCAGACCCGCCGTGGACGAGGAGTATATAAGCTTGATCGCTCCCCACATTGGCCGAATTCGGTCGCTGATCCTGTCACGTGTTACGGAGGAAATGTTATCCGTATTGGGAAGCCCGGCTCCCATGTTGCAAGAGCTCAAGCTCAAATCCGTGCATGGCTTTGTTCCGGAGCCGTTGGACTTGTTTTGCGGGCAGGCGGGTCGGTTAAGGGACGTGACGTTGGAGTACATACCCGTCCGATGGGACTCAGGGGTCCTTGTCGGATTGAGGTCATTGAAGATAAAGGGGAACTTGCACTGTTCGCTGACAGCGAGCCAGGTGCGGCGGTTGTTGAAGGCCAATCCTGGGTTGGAGGGGATGGATATCGAGGATCTGAGGATTGCGGAGCGTTTCAGAGACGATGCAGTCAAATGGACGGGTGGAGGGAAGCCAAGTCGAGTATTCATGAGCAAGATGCAAGAGCTGAGGCTTATTGACTCGCCGTTCGAGCTCGTCCGAGCCGTTCTGGGTGACATCGAGATTCCGACCATCAGACACCTCGAGCTCAGTTGCCTGCTTCAAGGACAACCCGCCTCCCGAATATTGGGTTCCAAAATCAACCATCTCGTCTCCCCCCTCCTCCAAGGATTAAAAGGAGCGCATCAAGCTGAAATAACGTTGGGAATATCCAGCCTCGGGCTGACGATCTACTTACCTGACCACGAGACCCCGGCGATCCGAATCGAGTTGAAACACACCGTCCCCTCCAGCGGATTCGAGTGGCTCGCAGAGAATTTCTTCCGTGCAGGTGGTTTACCATCCGTTGGCGCAGCGGGGATATTCCAAGTTTCTCTCAAGTTCGGGCAAAGCTTTGACATGACAGGAGGCACGTTCATTCCTATCCTCGATGGACTAAGCGCGGTCAAAGTGAAAGACTTGACAATCGAAGATGGATGCCGGAACGTAGCGACGCTTCTCAAGTACTTGGGAAAATTGAAGCCGGATTCCCAATGGCCTTTCCCGGACTTGACGTCGTTGACGATGGGAGGTCCCCCTGAAATGGCCGCTCCCCTCTTGCATTGTCTGCAAAGTCGAAAGCACGATGCTCTCACGAATAAACCGCCGACAGCACCACGACCGGCTACGCTATGGTATTTAGACATCGGTGGCCTGCGTGGGGTGGGAAGGGAAATGGAGAAGGCCTTGTACAAGTGCATCAGCTCGGACGGGACGCTCATGCGAGGGCGTTCGCGGGTGTTGCGATCTCGGAGGGTTTCTGACGACGTTTTGGAGGACATTTACGACGATTCGGAAGACTCTGATGACGACGATTAGTATGAGTGCGTCTACAGTACTTTTGGACCGCCTGGGATGATCTCGCCTTATGCGTAGTAAGCTAACTTGGGCTTGCGGTAATAGAGTGAGTGAGGCAGCGGTGTGTGGACATTTCGAGAGACCGGCCAGTATTCATAATATAACTGGTAATACGTAGCATAATAGGATAATGGGTGTATTCGCGTATTTCTCCGATGTCCTAATCCACCACGAACTCGTCCCGGGACTACGGGGTTCACACCGGGCCCCCTTTTGACAGCCCAGCGAGACAAGGGCATTCCACCCATCGCAGGGCAACGCATTGTCCGAGGCTAATTTAAGTGTATGTGGGAGTGGGAAAGCCTTGCGGTATCGGATTCAAGAAGGTCATTTGCTGACGTAATCGATGGCGGTGGCCATCTCAAGATGACCGAGCGCTGGACTGGCCCTCGGGCACCAAACCGCTTTACTGCGATCATCACCACCCGGAACTCTCTGAGTCCTAGAACGTCGCTGCTATTCCGCATTCCAACGGGATCACATATAAGCTGCACTTGCGACCCCCCCAGCACCATCCGCCTTTATTTCCTCTCTACCCTTTCCGGATCCATAACGTTCAGAACGAATCATGCCAGTGGTTCCACAGTACATCATAGACGATATAACAGAGCTTATCCTGAATTACATTCGTCAAACCCCTCGGGAACTCCAAGTGGCGCCAAATCTCGACAAGTAAGCAGAGGGAGGCGCTCGTGGAGAACCTCTGTTAACACCTAGCACGACGAACCTCCAGAAACGATCAAAGCCGGCTTCAACCAATAGAGGAAGAAATAAATGTTATGGAAGAAGTTTTTACGGACGTGCAAACAAGCCTTAACAAGCGACTAGCCGAACGCAAAAGGCAACGGAACAGCCTAATCCGTTTTAACCAACTACCCTTAGAAATCCCAAGCAACATCCTCTGGATCTCCATAGTCAATCCCTGGCCGGGAACAGAGTTCTACTCGTTTCTTCACCGTCAGCAAGCCATCTCGTCGGTCTGCTCGTCATGGCAGACCTTGGTGAAAAATTCACCGCGATTCTGGTCCGTCATCGAGTTCGCGCCCCCTCAAGCAGCTATCCCCCACTTTATCAAAAAATCCCAATCCAGCGACTTACAAATCAAATGCCCTGTGGAGAGCAACTACGATTGGGAACCTACCATGGAATTCGATCTGTTCACGGAAGAGTGGTTTTTGGGATTGATCTCCCCGCACACAGATCGAATTCGGTCGTTGATCTTGTCGCTAAGTTCCATGGATGGGTTGTTGGATGTTTTGGGAAAGCCGGCTCCCATTTTGGAAGAGCTCAGGCTCGATTGTTCGGGTTGTGATTTCGAGCGGCCGTTGGACCTGTTTTGCGGGCAGGCGAGTCGGTTAAGGGATGTGGCACTGCAGAACATCGCCATCGAATGGGATTCGGGCGTCTTCATAGGGTTGAGGTCGTTGAGTATCCTGGAGAGCATCGAGTATTTGCCGACGGGGGGGCAGGTGCGGCGATTGTTGGAGGCGAATCCTGGATTGGAGAAGTTGGATATTGAATGCCACACGATGACGGAAGGTTTTGGAAACGATGCGGTCCGATCGACGGGTGAAGGAAACCGGGGTCGAGTGGTTATGGGCAAGATGCAAAAGCTAAGGGTCTCAAACCTGCCGGTCACGCTCGTGCAAGCCGTTTTGGACAACGTCGAAATTCCGTCCATCGGATATCTGGATCTCAGGTGCCTGCTTGGAGGACTTCCCGCATCCAGTATGTTGGGTCCTGGTATGAAAGGTCTCGTCCCACCCCTCCTCCAACTATCAAAAGGAGCGCAACAGGCCGAATTAACATTTGGAGAACGGAGCGTCGGATTGGCGATCTACACACCTCGCCAGCACAAAAGCCCAACCATCCAAATCGAATTGATAGAAACCATGCCCATCAGTACATTCAACTGGCTCGCCGAGAACTTTTTTCATGCGGAGGGTTTACCATCTGTCTGTGCAC
This sequence comes from Tulasnella sp. 408, assembly GCA_019633405.1. Taxonomy (NCBI): domain Eukaryota; kingdom Fungi; phylum Basidiomycota; class Agaricomycetes; order Cantharellales; family Tulasnellaceae; genus Tulasnella; species Tulasnella sp. 408. The sequence goes on from WSTX01008178.1 coordinate 6,618, forward strand.
CGGAGATCTTTCAGGTTTCTCTCAAATTCAACGACGGGTTTGACATGGCAGTGGGCACGTTCATCCCCATCCTTGATCGACTGAATGCGGTCAAGGTGAAAGGCTTGACGATTGATAAATGGTGCGAGCACGGAGAGGAGCTGATCAAGTATCTTGGAGAGACGAAGGGGGATTTCCAATGGCCATTACCGTACTTGACGTCGATGACAATCGGCCGTTCCGCTGCGGCTGAAATCGCCAATCATCTCTTGGTTGCTCTGCAACGTCGAATGCAATACGCTCCTGGGAGAGAACCGCCGGCAGCTCCGCGGCCAGTCATGCTAGAGATTTTGGACGCCCGAGGTCTGCGCGAGGCAAACGAGGATGTGGAGCAGGCCCTCGCCAAGTGCGTCGCTCCGAGCGGGACGTTCATTCCAGGACGTCGGAATCCTTTTATTGACTGGGAGGCTGAGGTCGACAGCGATGAAGAGGATATCTAAATCGATTCTGTACTGCTTGCGGTGGTCTCCTCTGATGTGGGGCAAGCCAACTCGGGCTTGAGGTAGCACAGGAAATGCGCGGCCGGCCGTGACTCAGTAGACATTTAGGAAGGCTGCTCGATATGCCCAATAGTACCGGTAATGTGTGGTTTAGTATCAGAATCGGTGTACTCTTGTATTTTTTAGAGATTCTGATACACTACCCCTTCGTCTGGATAAAACGAAGTTCACCCGGAGTCCCCTTGGCAAGTACAACCCAACAAGGGAATTAGTGGCAAGGATTCTCCGAGGCTCAGAGACACAATATGTATGTATGTGGGAGTTGATGTTCGGATTTCTCTCGAAGAGGGGAGGACGTTAGTCCGAGGGGGAGAGAATATAATACATAATTATCGTTCTTATTTAATCGTAAATAGTAATCGAGCTACTATTTATATTACTACTAATACTCCAAGGGGTAAGGAGTAATCCGGCGGGGCGATCTCCTAGCGGGAGTCGTGCTATCCTCCTGTGCTCCTAAATTCCCAACAGTTGAACAGGCCTTACCAATCCTATTCAGTAAAGCTCATGAGCTGACGTATTATATGGCGGGGTTCAGAAAATTGCAAGCTGATTCGTAGCGGAGGCGCTATTTCACCACCCACCGATATAAACTTACATGGAGAATGCGTATTCATAGGGCGGGAAGTGTCAGTGGAGCGCAGACTCGAGGTTCATAATATACGTGTGCAAAGGACCGCCGTACAATGCTAGTAGTACCTGGAGGCGGTACATAAAGAAAACTATCCTACAGCTGAGCTAGGGCATGCATGCCGAAGGGAATTCAGACACACGAATCTAGTCTAAAAAACCCGCAAGGTCTACTGTGTACTTAGTTTGAGGGTGCGACACTGTACCAGAAACAGTTAAAGTACTCTATTTGCATCATCCGGCGAAGCATTACATATGCAGCATACTATAATAAGTAGTGTTTTTCGCGCGTTTCCCAGACGTCCTCATGTTCACAACGGCCTCGTCCCGAGTATATATATACGAGATTTAGACCAAGCCCCATTTTGACAGTGGAGCCAAACAGCGGGCTTGTTCGTGTCGCGGAGCAAAATTTGGCTTCTCCGAGGCTCAGGAGCAAGATTTGTATGTACGTCGGAGTTGAAAGGCCTGACGGGATCCCATTCGGAGGTAATTGACTGACGTAATCAATGGCGGGGGTCATCTCAAGATGGCCGGCGGCAACCCCCGGCAACAAACCGCAACCGGCGCTCTCAGGGCCCTGAAAGACGACTTCTGGTCGGCGTTTCAACGGAATCGCATATAAGCCGCACTTCCGACCGCCACAACCCGCCTTGATTTCCTCTCTACCTCTTCCATAACGTTCAAAACCAATCATGCCAGCGGTTGCACAGCGCATTATAAGGGATGTTACAGAACTCATCCTCGATCACATTCGCCAAACTTCTCAGGAGCTCCAAGTGGCGCCAAATCCGGACAAGTAAGCAGGAGGGAGGCGCTTATAAGGAAACTTGGTTAACACCCAGATCGGCGAACCTACAGAAAGGATCAAATTCAGCTTAGAGCAGCAGAGGAGAAAATAAAAGCTATGGAAGAAACGCTGACAGGCGTGCGAAAAAGCCTCAACACCCGAATAGCTCAACGCAAAAAGCACCGGAACAGCCTGACCCATTTGAATCAACTACCACTAGAAATCGCAAGCCATATCCTCTGGCTTTCCATAGTCGATCCTTGGCCTCAAAAAGAGTGGTGCTCGTTCTTACAACGTCAGCAAACTATCTCGTGGGTCTGCTCGACATGGCGGATCTTGGTGGAAGATTCGCCGCTATTCTGGTCTATCATCGAGTTCTCGAGTCCTCTATCGGCCGTCTCCCACTTCCTTGGAAAATCCCAATCGAGCCTCTTAGAAATCAAGAGCTTTAGAGATCAGAGCGAATACGGTTACGAGCCTATAATGCTCTCCGAGGATACGCAATGGAAGTATTTCGTCTCGATCGCCCCGCACGCCGATCGAATTCGGTCTTTAATCTTGTCTTTGCGTTCCCTGGGTGGGTTGGGGGTGGTTTTAGAAAAGCCGGCTCCCATGTTGGAAGAGCTCAAGCTCTATTTTATTGATTTCTATGGTGTGCAGGCGTTCGACCTGTTTCGGGGGCAGGCGAGTCGGTTAAGAGATGTGGCGCTGCGGCACATAGCCTTCAAGTGGGATTCGGGCATCTTCATAGGGCTGAGGACGTTGAGTATAGTGGAGAAAGACGAGGATCTGCCGACAGAGGAGCAGATGCGGCGATTGTTGGAGGCGAATCCCGGCTTGGAGAAGTTGGAAATTGGGGGTTTATGCTGGGAGCAGCGTTCTGGAAACGATATGGTCCGATTGAGTGGTCAAGGAAAGCCGATTCCAGTGGTCATGAGCAAGATGCAAGAGCTGAGGCTCTTGTTCCTGCCCTTCAAGCTCCTCAAAGCCGTTTTGGGCAATGTTGAAACTCCGTCCATCAGCTACCTCGAGTTCCTGTGCAGGTTTCCAGAGTTACCCGCATCCACTATGTTGGATCCCACTGTCAAACATCTCGTCTCCACCATCCTCCGGCTATCAAAAAGAGCACAACAGGTCGAACTAACGCTTGGACGATCGAGCGTCGGAGTGGCGGTCTACACGCCTCGCCACGAAGGCCCAACAATCCGAATCGAATTGATCGACACCATGACCACCATCAGTGCACTGGACTGGCTCATCGAGAACCTTTCCCATGCGGAGGGCTTACCATCTGCTTGTGCACCTGACATCTTCCAAGTTTCTCTCAAATTCGGGGAAGACTTTAATACGGGAGGAGGCATATTCATCCCCATCCTTGATCGACTAAATATGGTCAAGGTGAAGGCCTTGACCATCGAAAAATGGTGCAATCGCGGAGAGGACCTGATCAAGTACCTTGGAGAGGTGAAGGGGGATTCCCAATGGCCGTTGCCGTGGTTGACGTCGATGAAGATTGTCGGTCCCGCGATGTTCGCCGATCACCTCTTGGTCACTCTGCAACGTCGAATGCAATACGCGCCTGCGAGAGAGGCGCAGGAAGCTCCACGGCCGGTTATGCTGGAAGTTTTGGACATCGAAGGTGTGCGCGACGTATACGAGGATGTGGACCAGGCCCTCGCCAAGTGCGTCGCTTCGCACGGGACGTTCATTTCAGAACGCCGGAAGCGACGTCCGATTTCGCCTCTTTTTGGGTCGGATGATGGAGACTATATCTAGATCTATTATGCATGTACCGCCTGCGGTGCTCTCGTCTGGTGTGTGTTCAGCCAACTTGGGCTTGTGGTATCGGAGAACTGCCGGTCGTGACGCAGTAGAAATTGGCAGAGGCTGTCCGACATGCCCAGTACTATCGTTAATGTGTAGCGTATTATTAAAATCGGTGTATTCGTGAATTTTTCAAATACTCGAATTCACGACGTTGTCGTCCGGAGAATACGAAGTTCTGCCGGAGTCCCCTTTGCACGTACAACCAAAAAAACAGATTTGGTACGTTCCCAGAGGCTCAAGAACAGGATCTGCACCTATAGATGTGGGAGTTGGAAGGTGTGGCGAGAAGTTTACTAGCTGACGTAATCAATGGCGGGGGTCATCGGAAGATGACCGGGCCCTCCACCGGCACCCACCGGCAACCGCTTTTGCCGCAATCACCGCCCACCCGGCACTTTCAGGGCCCTGAAAGGCGACTGCTGGTTTCAACGGCATCGCATATAAGCCGCTTTTGCGACTGCCACAACCCGCCTTCATTCCTCTCTACCTCCATATCGTTCAAAACGAATCATGGCAGCGGTTCCACGGAATATTTTAAGCGATGTTACAGAACTCATCTTCGATCACATTCGCCAAACTTCTCAGGAGCTCCAAGTGGCACCAAATCCGGACAAGTAAGGAGGAAGGAGGCGCTTGAAAAGAACCTTTGTTAACACCTAGATTGGCGAACCTACAGAAAGTATCAAATCCAACTTCGAGCAGCAGAGGAGAAAATAAATGTTATGAAGGAAACGCTTACAGGCGTGCGGAAAAGCCTTAACATCCGAATAGCTCAGCGCAGAAAGCATCGGAACAGCCTGGCCCGTTTTAACCAACTACCACTAGAAATCGCAAGCCATATCCTCCGGCTTTCCATAGTCGATCCTTGGCCACAAAAAGACTCCTACTCCTTCATACAACGTCAGCAAACCATCTCGCGGGTCTGCTCATCATGGCGGACCTTGGTGGAAGATTCGCCGCTATTCTGGTCTATCATCGAGTTCTCGAGTTCTCTATCGGCCATCTCACACTTACTTGAAAAATCCCAATCGAGCGGCTTAGAAATCAAGAGCTTTAAAGACCGTAGCGAGTACGGTTACGATCCTATCAGACTCTCCGAGGATACGCAACGGAAGTATTTCATCTCGATCGCCCCGCACGCAAATCGAATTCGGTCTTTGATCTTGGCTTTACGTTCCCCGGGTGGGTTGGAGATGATTTTAGAAAAGCCGGCTCCCATGTTGGAAGAGCTCAAGCTGGATTGTTCGCGTTCCGATTTTGTGGGGCCGTTGGACTTGTTTTGCGGACAGGCGAGTCGGTTGAGAGATGTGGAGCTGCGGTACATAGGCGTCAAATGGGATTCGGGCCTCTTCATGGGGCTGAGGACGTTAATTATAGTGGAGCACGACGAGTATTTGCCGACGACGGAGCAGATCCGGCGATTCTTGGGTGCGAATCCCGGCTTGGAGAAGTTGGAAATTCGAGGTGTACCGTTTACGGTGCGCCCTGGAATCGATGCGGTCCGATCGACTGGTCAAGGAAAGCCGACGCCAGTGATCATGAGCAAGATGCAAGAGCTAAGGCTCTGCCTCCTACCGTTCAAGCTCGTCAGGGCCGTCCTGGACAACGTTGAAATTCCGTCGATCAACTACCTCGAGTTCGCGTGCATGTTTCCGGAGCTGCCCACATCCACTGGGTTGGATCCTACTGTCAAACATCTCGTCTCAACTATCCTCCGGCTATCAAAAGGAACGCAACAGGCCGAACTAACGTTTGGACAATGGGGCGTCGGATTGGCGATCTACACACCTCGCCACAAAGGCCCAACAGTCCAAATCGGGTTGGTGGGAGGCATGTTCACCGGCGCGTCCGACTGGCTCATCAGCGCACTCGACTGGCTCATTGACAAACTTTTCCATGCGGAGAGTTTACCATCCGTTTGTGCACCCGACATCCTCCAGGTTTCTCTCAAATTCGAGGAAAACTTTAACATGGAAGGAGACATATTCATCCCTATCCTTGATCGACTGAATGCGGTCAAAGTGAAGGCTTTGACGATAGAAAAATGGTGCCATCGCGGAGAGGAGCTGATCAAGTACCTTGGAGAGGTGAAGGGGGATTTCCAATGGCCTTTACCGTACTTGACGTCGATGAAGATTGTCGGTCCCGCGATGTTCGCCGATCACCTCTTGGTCACTCTGCAACGCCGAATGCATAACGCACCTGCGAGAGAGACGCCGGAAGCCCCACGGCCGGTCATGCTGGAGGTTTTGGACATCGAAGGTCTGTGCGAGGTATACGAGGATGTGGACCAGGCCCTTGCTAAGTGCGTCGCTTCGCGCGGGACGTTCATTTCAGAACGCCGGGAGCGACGTCCGATTTCGCCTCTTTTTGGGTCGGATGATGAAGATTATATCTAAATCGATTATGTACTGCCTGCGGTGGTCTCGTTTGCTGTGTGTTCAGCCAACGTAGGCTTGTGGTAGCAGGGGAATCGTCGGTAGTGACGCAGTAGACATTGGGAGAGGATATTTGCTATGCTCAGTACTGCTGTTAATGTGTAGCGTATTATCATAATCTATGTATCCGTGTATTTTTCAAATACTCCGATTCACTACGACGTCTTTCGGAGAATACAAAGTTCTCCCGGAGTCCCCTTTGCACGTGCAATTAAAGAAAGGAATTGGTAGCAAAGCATTCTCCAAGTCTCAGGAACAGGATTTGTATGTATACGGGAGTTGGAAAACCTGACGAGATTCCCATTCAAGAAGGTTATTAGCTGACGTAAGCAGAGGCGGGGGTCATCTCAAGGTCACCAGGCGCTCGACCGGCCACCCCGGCAACAAACCGCTTTGCCGCAAACATCACGACCCGAAACTCTCTGGGTCCTGAAAGGCCACTGCTGGTCCGCGTTTCAACGGGGTCGCATATAAGCCGCACCTTCGACCACCACCACCCGCCTTTATTTCCTTTTTACCTTCATAACGTTCAAAACCAATCATGGCAGCGGTTCGACAGAAAATTATAAGCAATGTAACAGATCTAATCCTCAATCACATTCGCCAAACTTCTCAGGGGCTCCAAGTGGCGCTAAATCCAGATAAGTAAGCAGGAGGGAGGCGCTTATGGGAGAACATGCATTCACACCCAGCTTGGCGAACCTACAGAAAGTATCAAACCCAGCTTCAAGCAATAGAGAAACAGATAAATGCCATGGAAGAAACGCTTACGGGCGTGCAAAAAGCCCTTAATACCCGAATAGCTCAACGCAGAAAGCATCGGAACAGCGTGACTCGTTTTAACCAACTACCCCTAGAAATCGCAGGCCACATCCTCTGGCTTTCCATAGTCGATCCATGGCCACGAAAAGCCTCCTACATGTTCCTACAACGTCAGCAAACCATCTCGCGGGTCTGTTCGTCATGGCGGACCTTGGTGGAAGATTCGCCGCGATTCTGG
>WSTX01008179.1:0-13827 GCA_019633405.1 Tulasnella sp. 408
TCACTGACCTCGAACGTCGAAATAACCGCTACCGGAGAGGATGTAACGAATCTCTTCATCTTCGTGCATGTGCCTTTGGCAATCGTGACGACATTAGTGTGACTCCTCGTACCGAGCCCTCCGAATGACACACTCTTCGAAAAAGCTTTTAATCTTTGCCTCGTACAGATCCCCAAGGCCTTCCTTCGTCACATTAATAGTGTCACGGTTTTTGTAGTCCCTTTTCGCTGCGATGGCGTCGATCTGAAGAGCCGGACGTGTTGCTTTAGGCTGCGAAAGAGAAAGGGGACGTAGAGAAAGCGTACCTCAGACTGGTAGTCTTCTACCGGAACCTTCCAATAAAGCACGCCAATCTTTCCCAAGGTTTCGACGTCCACTGGCCTTGACGGATCGCAGTCGTGGGGGAGTCGTTGATCTGTGGGTTCGTTGTCGAAGTAGTAGGCTCGCATGATAGTGGTGAGGGAATTCCTTGATACGTGCGTAGCTGGCCAACTGCCTGTGGCCGCCTATTTATACGCGAGAGAAGACTGTAGTGGCGTCACAGAGCGGGGGACTTGCGCCGGCGTTATCGCCGAATCCCCGCTTGTGAATCTTCCCGAGAGCGGTGACCTCCACCGTGACGGGAAAACGTCACGTCACGAGTCCCCAATTCGAATCCCGTCTGAGATGTGACCTTTCGACCTCCTCATCATCCTTCACTTCAACCCTCTCCCCTCACGTATGTCTCGACCAGGCGCGGATTACACTTACGAGTCTCAGAATGATCAGAGACTAGACGACCTACACTCAAAAATCCGATCTTTGCGCCATGTAAGCTTTTGTCGTGTGCTCGGCTGCCACATGGCTTGTTCGAACGAGGCTCATACTTTATTGGGTATAGATCACCATTGACATCCACAATGATTCTCAACGGCAAAATAGCATGCTAGATGACTCGGTGAGGCCTGTACAACTAAATTCCTGTCCCATCGCTGCTAAACCCCGAGCTGCCAGGGCGGTATCTTTAATTCCTTCGCAAGTGGGTTGTCATCGTCTGCTCAGCGTGCTGGCCGTGCATTTGGCACCACCCCCGGTGGAACGAGGCAAATGCGCATTATCATGTACTCCGTGGGCGGGTTCGTGCTCGTGTGGCTGTTGTGGAAGACCTCGGGTTGGTGGTGGTGGAGTTCCGCAGCGGCTCCCGCTCCTGATCCATAATCATGTTCTGGTGAGATTTTCACGACTCCCTTCAAGTCGACGAAGCTGAGAACTCTGCTCAACGACTTAGTTCGTAGATCCCGGACTGTATCATTATTGAGCTGTTCATCTTTCATGTGTGTACTTTGGCCAAAGCGCCACCCTCCCTCAGAGGCCCAAGCCCTGAGGGGCTCGCCTCTCAATTATATCGCGTGTATCGAACGGAAATCAGGACTTGGAAGCGGTTCATGTCTGTTGAACTTCAAACTGTTTTGTCTTCCCCGATCCAATGCTTTGAAAGGACAAGACCCTTCCGGCCAGCGGTCCCTTCCCGAAAGACGGTGTCCGCGTCACCCGAGACAGGCATTCACGAGGTTCCGTCTTATGCAAAGGATGACAGGCTCTTTGGACACTCAGCCTACCAATCACGGAACCTCTATTCATATGTCCGAGGTATCGTTATCTTCAACTCAATCGCTCTATAAATACAACGATCCCTGTATAGGTACATTTCTGGGTTTAATATCACTTATTCAATAGACAAGGCAGGAGGTTATAAATCAGGACAAATTTCAAGTGAAGTCGTGTCACGAACCCCAACCGGGCCCCAGCTTGCTTTCCCAATCTGAAACGAGTCGTGTCTTCTTGATCTACGTTTTCACTGCCGTTATGGCCGAATATGCCGAATGTAGGATTGCGAGTGATGCTTATGGTATCGGAGAGCGACGTCGTGAGGTTTTCGGGATTGAAGCGAAGGGAAATGAAGATCCCGATTGAGAGGGAGACGGCAAGTTAACGATGAGCAAGGCGATCTGTGTGACAAACTACTTATCAGTTACTGGTTCGACAATCACAGGATGTACTTACGCCGTATGGGATCCATAGTCCCGGCCAGTGGTAAGAGTACACCAAGTCCTGATTCGTGCAGATGCAGGTGCTATTCGTCATGCCCCCGAGGTCAAGCAGAAGCATGCTGGCGGTGAGGTTAGCAGCGGTTTCTTGCATCCCTCTGACAATATGTAAGATTCAAAGCCGATAGCGGATGCGTTTAAGAAAGACGCTGAAATAACCGACGAGTTATAATCGCTACGACTCCCTGCTGCAGAAGGCGACATCGGTCCAGTGATATTAGTAGTGTGGGTTACGAATTGTACACCGTTCACCCTTTGTACCTGTCATTCATTAACAGTAGGCAAATTTTCAATGATTCTATAGGCGTCTGGACTTATAGAGAAATTATAATGGGCCAACTTGGGTGTGCAATACGCTGACCCTGACGCCCCGTTCAGGTATCGTGCCACTCCAAGTGTGTGCCCGTCGGTCTTCCAGCCTACATAAAACGATACGCTCCGGTCATTTGACGGACCATCGTTGGTTGCGTTCCAGAACGTTCGTGTGCCTGGGCCGGGATTCAAGGGGTCGAACGTGCCCATCTGTCCAGGAGGGAGAGCTACTCCTTCCTGGCGGTCGAAGGTCATGGACTCCATACTAGCTCCATAAATGCAGTTGTCCCCACAAAATGTGGGCAACGACGGAATGACACCTCCAACGAGAGTCCGTTGTGTTATCTTGAGCGCTGGGCCATTAATGCCACTGAGGACGGATCCATCGTCTGTCGAGTAGAGATTGGTGGAATCTACCCCGCCCGCCGTGATATTGGCGGCCGAAACGACGCAAGGACCAGACGCGCCCATTGCACGAAAAACAACGCTGAGCGATGCTGGGCTGAAAATAGCCGCGATGGGAAGCATCAAAGAGAAGGCAACTATCAGGACAAGCAAGGCTGCTCGCATAAGGGCGTTGGAGAGGAAGGTAGGAACGACATCTCATCGCTCGACAAGATATAGAGTATCGAGATGTGTCCAAAACTGAAATTAGGTTTGGAAAGCTTGGCTTCTGTATGGGAACCTCACCTTGCAAGGCCATGTATTTGCGTCGAGCGTCGTACCACAGGATCTGACAAATGACGAAGCTCACGCATGCAGCCAGAATCGTTTGAAAGGCAAAGCTGAAAGCAGTCCCAGCTCGCAGAACCCACTGTTGGGGTATGTCGGGCAATTTGCCGCTGATAAAAAATGGGTACGTAATGGTTCAATAGAGTGGCAATCGGACGGAAGGGGCTTACACGATCCGACCGTCGGCCCACTGATTGGAGATATGATGCCCCAGAGCGAGCATAATCCCCCCAATGAAGCATCCAGCGGGAAATACCAAAGGCTTGATGGGAGGGAAAGAGACGTTGTTTCCGATTGTTGTCGAAGACTCTCCCGTAGGTCTCTGTAGGGGAGAGCGCCCGATCCCACGGTCTCATTACCTAATCCATTCTATACAGCCACTGACCCTTTCCTTTTCTGATTAGGGAACGCGAACGAGGTCCTCCCTTAGGCGAATATCGGCCCTCGACTCGCCGAGGAACGGGTTTCCATAACTACCAAGGCTGTATATAGTAATCGGTCCTCTCGCCTACGTTTCCCTTATGTTTTCCTTTACTTTACCGGACCGCACAACTGTTCCGCTTCGTCTATATATAGAGAGTAGGGTAGTTGTACTGTCCATCAGAAACGATTAATCAAGCGTCTTACGGCCACTGAATCACCTGGAGTGAAATCAACCCTTAACACGCTTACTTCAACAAATCAAATAAATACGAATAAATTCACGTGAGGTCGATTATCTAATCAATTCGACCTTACATTTTTTTCAGTGTTTACAAGACCGCCACACCAAACCAACGCAAATCATCAAGCTCGACTTCAAGACAAGGTCTGATCAACCAACGTCGACAAGTCCAGCCTCGCTTATAATCACCTAAGCCGAAGAAACTCACCTCGGTATCGATACCAGTTTCAGCTTCAGTTCTCGGATCCGATAACGACTACAAAAGCACAAAAACATACGAAAACACAAAAACGCAAAAACACCATGGTAAGAAGACTTCGAAACGGGAAGTACTACAGCAGCGCCGAAGAACCGGAAGAATACATAGTCCTATCAAGCTCGACGATGAAGAGCACCCAGAACGACGGAGAAAGAGCCGATCGTGACGAAGGATCAGTAGTACCAGATAGCGAAGTAGAAATAGTATCTAGACCTGATGACGTACCCGAACGCGACGCGTTCCGGATGCCGGTCTTAACCGATGCGGGGGTTAATTCCCCCTTGCCGGCTCTATATGCCGAAGACGACGAAATGGTCGATACTGGTAGAGCGATATTCGCTCCCGAGATCTTTAATTATGACCAAGATGATATCATTGAAACCGCGGCAGAACGACCGCGTAACCTCGCCGAAGGATCGGCAATGCTTACAGAACACGTGACGAATGATGGTGCGGTGCACCTGGGTACCCAAAACGAACAAAGCCCCGAACCTAATAAAGAAACTAGCCGCGAGTCCGGATCATTCGTGGACTATAGCACAGGCAGCCTATTAGACCACGATGCGCAGCCACGTGAGATGTCGGTTGACCCTATGGAGTTGTCAGAACCCGACAAGGAGCCAGAAGACGTTTCCTTGAAGGAAATGTACGGGACCGACCTAAATGCTAAAACCCTAAAGCTAATCGACAGAGTCGAGAGCACAGAGAAACGACCTGACAAAGACGTACGAAAGGTACACTTAATGGTCTCCGGCAGGAACGACCGAGACCAACGTAAGCGCCCTAGAGAGGAACGCGAAAGCGCGGAAGATAATAATACGTACAGCTCCTATGACCTAAAGGGGAAAAGTCGGGAATTAGGTACCCGACCGGATGAGTCAGCGCAAATCGAGCTCGATCGGCTATTGGCCGAAAAAGAACAAGAAAGGCTGTACAGAGAAGCGGGCGTGGATACCAAAACAAGGAATCCTAAGAGACCCGCGAAAGGAAACCCGAAACCTAAAAAGAAGGGTACAAAGAATAAGACTAGATCGAAGAGCCATCTAGATCTGACCCAGTGGATAGAGACTCCGTCGCCGGCGCCAGAGTCTAAGGCCCCTGAGGCGTCACCAGTACGCGCGCTAAGGCAATTACCCACTGGAGGGTACTTGGCCCAAGCCTGGACGGAAGCTCCTAACAATAAGAAGAAATCGGCTGGTCACCGAATTAGTAAGCATACCCAAAAGAGAATTAAGCGTAATCGTAACCAACTAGAGGATTGGTACGAGGGGTCAGATATATCGGACTCAGAGCCAAAAAAGGAATCGCCTGCTGAGCCCCCTCCGTCCTACGAATCGAGCTCCCCGAGCTCTTCAAGCACTAGTAATACATCTTCGAGCGACACTTCGACTTCGGTAGAGGAATCGGACGCGACTATAGGTACGTCAGATAGCGAATCCGAAGAGAACGACGCTCACGCACGATCTCGATCTCATAGTGCACATCGCAAAAGTTCGAAAGGTCGTGTCGAACGGAAGAACCTGTTGTCTAAGACTATTAAGTACCCTGAGCCTGCAACATACGACGGCAGGGCCCACTTAGAAACATTTGAAACCTTTGTATTTGAATACAAGAACTGGATAAAAGTTAACCGTTTGCCCGAGAAATACCAGATAATCGCGATGAAGCGATTTTTGACTGACAAAGCAGGCGCGCATTACATGACATTCGCGGCAGTAAATCTAAAGAAATGGACAGTGGATAATTATCTACGAGCGCTATTCAACCACTGCTTCCCCATCCATTTCAGAAGCCAAATGAGGGCAAAATTTAATCGTTGCGTGCAAGGAGGCCGAAGCACGCGTGAGTTCCTAAGAGAATTAAGAACCCTAGGGAACCGCTTACCTGATATAGGAGACGTCCAAATCAGATTGCAGTTCTGGGAAGGGTCGAATCCCTATCTAAGAGTCGAATGGGCGAAAGCCGGACTCGACCCTGAAACAAGTTCGTTGACCGAACTAGAGTTAGCCGCCGAGAGATTTGAAATGGCTGAGACTCTGCGGAAAAATGAGGATAAGAGATCCTATAAGGCAGTAGGGTCGTCGTCAGCTGTCAGTAATGCAGACAAATACAAACCGAAGAAACGCGATAGGTCGAAAAGATACGAACCTAAGCGATGGCGTCGAACGAAATGGCGAAGGAACATGTCGAGTGCCGGATCTACGAATAGTGAAAGTCTATCAGCGAAAAAGCCACACGCGGGGACGAGAAACGTGGAAACTCGTGTGAAGAGAGAAAAAATAACAAACAAGAAAAAAGATGAACTCCGGGCGGGAAACCAGTGTTTCCACTGCGAAAAACCCGGACACTTCGCCAAGGACTGTCCAACTAAGAAAACCATACGTCCAGCCGCAGGCGCTATATCTCTAACAGAACTAGACTCACTACATACCACCGTAAACAAGATATCATTGTTCGCAATGACTCCAAAATACGACGCGTCCTCTGAATCCGAGCGCGAAGGCACCGCGCCCAGTCTAAATGGTAAGAGGACGACCCATATCCCCGAGGAACGTTCAACGAATAACGAACCATGCCCAGAGCTGGTCAAGAATATATACCTGATGAAAGTATCCAGGAAGGAAGCGGTTAGGATCTTGATGCTCACCTACCGGATCTGCGATCAATTGAACCGGTCGGTATCGAAACAAGAGGAGGAATTGCTCAAGCCCACAGGATTTACGGGTGAACGCCGATACGAGGACTACTACAGGATCCATGGACGATCGTTCGTCATAATGGACGCCTATGCGGAACGAGGGATCGAGATACAGTCCGATACTCAGCGGTCCATAGAAGAAATCGTGACGCTGATCAGACAACGCCAGTTCCTGGACGCATGCAGAGGGACTCTAAACGGCGACCAAACACTATCGCGAATACTCAAAAGAGTGGAGAAGATCCTGGAAGACCCCTCGAACATGTTGGTCTTACCATTTCAGGGAAGTAAGTCGTTCCAGGCGCGAACGACCGACAACCCGGACTATATCGCCATAGAAGACCTTAGGCTATTCCCATCAAGAAAGGGAGATGCCAGACCTCTCTACTGGGTCCGCATCTCGTGGTTGTTCTGTAATTGGAACCTGGCTCTCTACATCTGGTGGTGCTCGTCCGTGTACGACAAGATTAGGGAAGGCTTGTACGATGCAGTACCCCTTCTAAAAGAACAACCCAACCAGCGAACGAGGATTTTCGGAAGTCGCTTCAGGATCTCTATGGGCGAACCGGAAGTATGGCACATCTACGATCGCGCATTCGAGAAGAAGTCATACCTATGGACCTGCCAGGCCAACAACAGCGAATTCGACGTTACGCAGTGGTACGTATTCGAATTCTCTATCTGCGACTACAATAGCGTACAATACAAACACATTACAAGTACGTATTGGGACGAAAACCCGATTGATCATGAACCAAGCGCTGAACGCCCTCTGACGCCCGTAGACGACGCGAAGAATCCTAATTCGGGCGAAAGAAAGTTCAAAAAACTACCTAGCCGCTTGGTACAGACAGTAGAAGTTAAACGCGAAGGTAAGAGCGACTCTTATTCCGAATATGAGAAGGCGAGACTTCGACAACGAAGTCCTCGACCTTACTCTAATGGACCGAACCGGTCACGTGGCCTTCTAGAGGATGGAACGAGACAGGAGTCCGCTCACGACTCCAACAACGATTCAGACATGCCGAGTCTAGTCAATGTGTCCAGTGCTGGGATAACGGACGATGACGGCCTCGAAGTCGCGAGAACTATAAATCAAGACTCGTCAGATGAAACTATGGATGACGCTTCTGACTGGGTTGATGAACCAGATGAACCAAAGCTCGAAAGGTTCGATTCTGCAAAATACCGAGCAAGCCAACCAGATCCTCCCTCACTCGCTCCTTCGGTTCTAGCATCTCTTCATATGGTACGTTCCCGGGTTCCTCCGTCCGTCCGAAAAGGGAAACTGATGAAACCTGGAACTTCTATTAGCGCTCTGGAACGACACGCAGCCCGTATAAAGGACTTCGAACGTATTGTGCCTCATCCAATCGTGATTGAAGTGTTAGTAGATGGTCGTGCTGTGCACGCGCTGGTCGATACCGGGTCGCTGGCCGACTTTATTTCCACTCGTCTTATAGACCAATTAAAACTTCCTGTACACAATCTGAATAAGCCGTTACCTGTTCAGTTAGCCACCGCTGGATCACGAACGGTAGTGCGACATAGCGCGAACGTAAGGTTCGAATATCAAGGAATAAATGAAATGCGAAGGTTCGACGTGATAAACGCGAACGAATACGGTATCATATTAGGAACACCTTTCCTATATCAGTACAAAGTCGCGTTGGGATTTAATCCGTCACAAATAGCTATTGGGACTAAGAGAGCAGCTCCCATAGTAGGTATGCAAGTCGCTGTGATACCTTCGAAAGCTGCAGATGTATTAGAAGGACAATTAGAGACTCTGCGAAAGCAATTACAAGAAGAGGCGAGGGACTTATGTAAGGATATTTCCGAGTCGCCTCTGCCCCCGCTCAGGGCGGTAAACCATACTATACCACTCATCGACGAAAGCAAAATATACCCTTACCGACCGTCTAAGTGCCCTGACGCGATGAGACCGTTATGGAAAGAGAAGAAGGATCAGTATATCAAAAACGGTAGGTGGAGGCTTAGCACCGGCAGTAATGCGTCCCCATTACTGATACTCTGGAAGCCCAAACCAGGTCCTGACGGGAAACCGAGGATTAGAACTGTCGTAGATAAACGAATACAGAACGCGAACACTAAGAAAATGTCGTCACCTCTTCCAGATATGGAAGTGATGCTTCGTAATGCCGCTAAGCACAAGTACCGTAGCTTAATTGACGGAAAGGATGCTTATGAGCAAATACGCGTTGTACCCGAACATGTACACCGAACGCTATTTAATACACCGGATGGAACAATGGAAAGCCTGGTGTTGCAGCAAGGAGACTGCAACGGCGGCGCGACCTACCAAGCCTTAATGAACCATATATTCGCACCATATATAGGTGTGTTCATGGACGTATATTTGGACGACATTCTAATCTACTCAGACACGATAGAAGATCATATTAAACATATACGAATAGTACTAGACATACTCAGGAAGGAAAAGTTATATCTATCATGGGATAAAATGAAGCTCTTCTCGAGAGAGCTCGTGCTGTTGGGTCACGTGATTACGGACCAAGGCATAAAGATGGATCCACATAAGGTGGATGCGATCGAGAAATGGAAGACTCCTACGAGCAGAGAACTCCTGTTGGCGTTCCTAGGGTCAGTGGGATATTTGGCCAATGGAGTAAGGAATATACGAATACCTATGGCAGCGTTAACGCCTTTGACGGGCTCGAAAAGACCATTTAAGTGGGGACCTATCGAACAAAGAGCGTTCGAGGAAGTAAAGAGCCTTGTATCAGAATATCGAAATCACTGTAGAACGAACATAGATGAAAGCAACAACGCACCTCCTATCAATGTAACAAGTGACGCCTGTTTGACGGGCGCGGGAGGACACTTGAGCCAAGGAGAAAAGATTGAAACCGCCAGAAATATTGCTTTCTGGTCAGGGAAGTTCAATTCGGCTCAACAAAATTATCCTACGCACGAAAGAGAGTTGTTAGCGATCGTCGAATCTCTAAAGAGATTTAAACCTTTAATATTTGGTCGACGATTTCGCATATTTACGGACCATGAGGCCCTTGAACATTTGATGAAACAGAAAAACCTATCACATAGACAAGCTCGATGGGTAGAAGAGTTAAATGACTACGACTTCGAAATAGTATACATACCTGGTAAGGTTAATAAATTCGCTGACGCCTTGTCGCGAATATACTCTCATGACCAAAAGGGAACCGTGAGAGCGAAATCTGAATTTGTTAGCGACATACACGAAACAAACAATCTAGTCGCACTTAATACGGTAACACTCCGATCCGGGGAACCCATGACATTGGACACCGGTCCTTCGGTGTTTCAACGGATTGGGTTGACCGGAAAGGCGGTTAAGCCGGTGGTCGTCGATCCGAATGACGCAAAGGGTTCGGCAGGACGGAAATCTACCGAAAATGACAAAGAGGGAGATAAGCCCATAAAAGATAAGTCTAATTCGGGAAAAGAGGACGCGCGTCAGGATGACGCGGACGATTATGATTCAATTGCCTATTCCGACAAAGACAATGACAAAGAAGGACTGTCCGACGAGTCGGAAGAGTTAGTACCGGCTGAGCTAGTGCCGACTACCCGATACGGACGCGTGGTTAGACCCACTAAGCGAAAAGACTACGACTATGAGGAGAAGCATAACCATAAAAAGAAATCATCGGTGAGGATGCCCGAGTCCGAGGAGAAAAGGATTAGTAAGCCTCTAACGATAAGGCTAAGATTCGGCAAGCGCCAAGATAGTACACGCGAGCTGGAGGGCGAGAGCTCTTCGGAACCGACAGTAGAATCACGGGAAAGTGAAAAAGGCCCCCCGGATAACCTGGTGGAGCCGAGTCGTCCCGAGGAAAGAGGAAACGACTTACTAGAAAAGGAACTAGAGCGCTTAAGAGGTGACGATCCAGAGGAGACGAATACGTTAGCCGAGAGCAACTCCGAGAGATCCTCGGACCCCGAACCGATCACCACGTTAATATCAAATGCCGAAGGAATAAACCTATATGATCACATAAAAGGAAATTACCAAAACGATAAATTGTTTAAGTTAATAATTAATTCGCCAAGCGAATATCGTAATTTCCTATACGAGAACGATTTATTATATCTAAGAATAAATGGATCGGAAAAGAAACTATGTATCCCAGACGTCATGGTAGGGAAACGACGTCTGAGAGAAATCATAATCACACACGCACATACAATACTTGCCCATTTAGGTGCAAGAAAAACTATTCAATATCTAAGAGAACACGTGTGGTGGAAAGGTATGATCGTAGATGCAAACAATTTCTGCGATACCTGTTCAGTATGCAATAGCGTCAAAGCACGTACCACGAAACCCTATGGGTTGCTCCAGACACTTGAAATCGCCACGAGACCTTGGCAGTCAATCGGAATTGACTTTGTAGGACCATTGCCGTCGTCAACGAACCGGAATGGTACGTTTGATATGGTGTGTGTAATAATTGATCACCTGACGTGTCTGGTACATCTAGTGCCCACTAACCAAAAATATCGCGCAAAGCATGTAGCAGAGGTGGTATTCGACTCGGTCTATAAACTACACGGGTTACCCGAAAGAATCGTTAGCGATAGGGATACCCTGTTTACCAGTATTTTCTGGTCGCACTTGCATAAATTAATCGGAGTAGAATTGAAAATGTCCACGGCTTACCACCCGCAGACTGACGGCGCCACAGAACGCGCCAATAAAACGATGGTTCAAATGCTGAGGCAATGTATATCTCCTGATCAGAAGAATTGGGCGATTAAACTTCCTGCTATAGAATTCGCTATGAACTCAGCGAGATCAGAGACAACGGGGTTTTCGCCGTTCTTTTTGAATTATGGACGGTTACCTGGTCCCATGATCTGGGACCACGATAGCGAATATCCTGGAGTAAGAGAATTCGCATTACGAATGAAAGAAGCGATAATGACTGCCCATGACGCAGTAATCGCAGCAAGAGTACAACAGACTCACTATGCGAATAGGCATAGGCGCCAATCTGAATTTCTGGAGGGCGACCTAGTGTATCTCAGCACAGAAAACCTGAATTTACCTAAAGGAAGGTCTCGAAAATTGGCACCTAGGTACATAGGGCCTTATAAAATCATAAAGGTGAAATCACCGGGCGCTTCGTACGAATTAGAATTACCTATCGAATTACAACGAAGGGGAGTGCACCCGGTATTCCACGCGTCGCTATTACGACCCCATATACCAAATGACGACCGAAGATTCCCGGGCAGGGATCTAAAACAGGTCTCGGCCTTCGGTCGAGCGCCTAAAGAATATATGATCGATAAAATAGTAAGCCACTACGGCAAAGGCAAGGACGCGTTATTCAAAGTCGCTTGGACAAGCGGTGATACGACGTGGATGACGCACCTAGACGTCGTCAGAGCTGACGTCCTCAAGCCGTATTGCGAAGCCATGGGGGTCGCTAGCGTGGATTCGCTGCCGAAAGGGAGGGAGAATCCTCCCGACGATATCAAAATTGAATGTGGTATGGTCAGCTTCGAGGGTATAAGAAGAGGAACGACCTCGACCTGGAACTCACCAAGCAATCACCACAACGACTCCTCATCTACATACCTATCGATCAATAACTTGTCTATGAACATCCAGTTCACCGATTCAGAACTAGCCGACTTTCGCCAATACGACACGAACCGCGCTGTGCGCCTCGTCGCCGATGACGAAGGAAAGAACTTCCACGAAATCATACCGAAACCGACTGGCTACGATGATTGGGCCAACGGCGACGACTCCGTCAGCGTCGCTAGATGGGTGTCGGATAAGAAGAACCAAACCGAGCTCGACGTCAATGAGATCGGTAGACGGTTCCTCAAGCGGGCCCTCTTTCAAGGAATGGCCTCTAGTCCAACCATGGGCGCTGGCCGCCCTCGGAACAACTTTCGCCGCGCTCTGGCCAATAAGGCGATGGGCACTCCGCTTGGTTACTTCAGACCCGGCACTCCTTACCCGAAAATCAACGGTGTTCCTCTGGTTGCAGGCCCTGGTGGCACTCTGCAGCTCGCACAAGTTGGAGGTCGACCCGCCGCATATCCGCTTCCAGATGCGGGTTCGAGCAAACCTTTTACGACACCTGCCGATGAATATAGACGCGACGCTATCATTTCCGAAAATTCTCGACTACGTCGTGAAATTGAAGAACTTAGATCGCGCGAAGGGGTTGTTAGTCGCCTTGGGCAAGCGAGTTCTGTCAATAATGATACCTCGAATGGTGAGCGTCTCGAAGACTATAATCGAATTACTATTCGAGACATTTACATTCTTCTTATACTTATTTTAGAAGTAGGTCTCAATATTATGGGACTCACTGTCTCCGACCCTCCTATTGCTCGCCCTGTCGCCAGGAAGAACTTTATCGTTGAAGAAGACGAAAGTATGATGGGTGGCTAACCTTGTGAGTCTTGTAGTTTGACTTGATTCTCAAGCCAGGAGGGCGAATGTAGGGGAGAGCGCCCGATCCCACGGTCTCATTACCTAATCCATTCTATACAGCCACTGACCCTTTCCTTTTCTGATTAGGGAACGCGAACGAGGTCCTCCCTTAGGCGAATATCGGCCCTCGACTCGCCGAGGAACGGGTTTCCATAACTACCAAGGCTGTATATAGTAATCGGTCCTCTCGCCTACGTTTCCCTTATGTTTTCCTTTACTTTACCGGACCGCACAACTGTTCCGCTTCGTCTATATATAGAGAGTAGGGTAGTTGTACTGTCCATCAGAAACGATTAATCAAGCGTCTTACGGCCACTGAATCACCTGGAGTGAAATCAACCCTTAACACGCTTACTTCAACAAATCAAATAAATACGAATAAATTCACGTGAGGTCGATTATCTAATCAATTCGACCTTACAGTCTCCGGCCCTGTGTCAAGGGCGGTGCTCGGGGCTTGACGAGGCTGACAGAATGCAACGGGCCCGCTGGCAATGCACACGGTATATTATCTCGCTGAGGTGCTCGAACATCGCCTGCTGAAACACGGGGCAGTTTTGGAGGGGTTTGCGGCTGGGGACCGTTGAT